>MU129020.1:41380-140805 GCA_014904985.1 Hydnum rufescens UP504 | reverse complement strand
GCCAAAACAATATCAAAAAACACGCAGTAGACTGATTTGGGCCCAAATTTGGGTATTTTAGGCCTCTGGGGCCCAATATTCTTAGGCCTATTGGCCCATTGGGGCCCATCAAAGTTAGGTGCCTTTGGCCTCTGGGGCCCCACTTAGTGAGGACTTGGTAAATTTTTCACTAGCCAACTTCAATCCGAAGTAAAGACTCTTTATATCTACCAAAGTACGGAATGTAGAACACCAAAATTATGCCGCATGAAACCAGGAGTCCACATGATCAAGGGCATTCAGAACCACAGCATCAACTCTGACAGTGCCTCCTCCAGTTCCCCTCCAATCATCATGAACTTGCATTATCTGACATACCATCTATTTCATCACGACTCACAAAGGTCTTCAGTCTTGGTGCGAGATCTAGCCTTTTGTAACAATGGCAGCTGTGGCATCACATCCCATTCTGGGCCACCGTCAGCTCCTGGCAATGCAACAGTATCAGCCTTCCACTGCAAACCATATCATCGAGGTAGTGGAGTTTGATCAATAAGATACTTGACGTCTAGGTCTGAATCAATTTTCAGTACCACATCCCCTAAACAAAGACCGAAACACACCCGCTGAGACATCAAAGGCCTTCTTTGTGGCCTTAATTCAGCATTGAACCAAGCGCGCAATTTGAATATTCTGCCCGACATCGGAGCAGGTCTTGCTTGCAGTTGATTATTTCTTGTGCCACGCGGATATTAGTGCGCACCAACTCATCTGCCAGAATCAGGAACATTCCCATTGGGAAATCAGCAATATTGGCATCCTGCCAGACTGGCTGATTGACATCCATCTTCAGGAGACCATCAGGCTCGATCTCCAGGGGGACGTAAGCGTCGTTTGGAATGCCATTCTTCCCTCTCATGGAAAGAAGTTGCGGTCTTCTCATATTAGCGTTTCAGTTTGACTGGATCGCAGGGGTACGATTTTGACCACTGCATCGACGTGAGCATGGGTGTTGTGATCTTAAGTATATGTGGCGGTCAGGAGAGAAGGAAACATCATGACAAAGAGTAAATACCTAATTTCGATTTGCGTGGGCACGATCCAGAGACTAAGTTCAAACTTTCGTGCGCGAAGCTTCGCAACAGTTGAGTAGCAGCAACGGAGAGGTTTAGTTGCGCATTGTTATCCAGGGCTTCGTTCATCTCCTCAAGTGTGTAAAGGGTGTCGCATCCATGGCCTGCGGCGCAGCCACCTCTTCATGCAACATTATTTCGCGCTTTATGCAAAGCTTCTTTTAGTCTCATCACATAATTTGTCTTCAGCTCTGAAGACGCTGTAACCTCTAACCCTCCTTTGCCAGAGCAAGGAGTTGATCATTGAGTAGGTGCTTAATCTGGCAGCCAACAGGTCGGCAGTTTCTGATAAATTAGATTCTGCTTCGCAGGCATGGCTCCCATCAGCTTCGTTTGACTAATCTATGCGTAGATGATAAGCCTGTCGATCCGTCCCTTGCAATGATGCCTTTCTAAATATGTTATGGTCATAGGTTTTGCTCTGATTAATCACGTTTTCCTTGAACTGGGCAGAGGAACATACTGGGCTGTGATTCGTGTCAACACCCAGTATATCTGCTCCATGCCATCGTAACAAGTGCCTCGATTTGCTCGGTACTCGTTCGCTTTGAATCCATTTAGCCTGCGCCCTTCGGTGTATTCCATTTCATCGCTGACGCGATGCAATTGTGACAGGTATATTGCAAATGCACCTACGATTGATGTCACAGCGTATATGTATCCCCTATGGATAACTGACGGGAATTCAGTACGATGAAGACCACTCAGATACTCACCAGCGCAAAGAATCTCTAAGTCGAGAGAGAGTGTATAAGCCTCAGATGTCACTTCTGAGAGGGCCAACGTTCACAACCACTCATTCTATCCATCTGAAAAGACCACCATGCTCGCCTTTCCAACACTTAGGGTGGGGACATAACCTCAGGTACCTCAATTTATCGACGATCCCTGGGAGATGGCATACGCGGGCATCTCGCAGAACTATCGAGACACCGAAGACGAATCCTGTGCGGTGCCACACATGTTTTTTTGTGATCTATGACATTCTTTTGCGGACTTGGCTGAGTGCACATCTCTCTCCTATAATGCAAAATTTTCCCCATCCAGCCCAATGGGGGCCCAGGACCAGGGGGTGGTGCCTGGGATGGATGGATGGACCCCTAGGGACCCTGATACAGTGACAAAACCAGGCCCAGGGCCACTGGTTAGTGCCTGAAACAATGAGAACAGTAAAAACAGCACCAGAACCACCAGAAATTGCCGAAAACTAAGCGCTGGGCAGACGAGTCTGAAATTTGGCACATAATTAGAAACTATTAGGATGAAAATCATATCGAAATTTCAGCCCAATCCATGCATTACTTATGGAGATATGGGCCAAACAAGGTTAGACATTAAAAATTGATTTCCTCCCCCTATAAAATAGCTAGGGACTTGAAAATTCACACAGAGTATGAGGTCACTATGAAGCAATGTGCCAAATATCAGCCCAATACATGAACCTAAAGAGGGGGAACTGGGCAGGGAGGACCAGAACCACCGGAAGTTACCGGAAAATAGGCACTGGGTGGATGTGTCTGAAATTGGCACATAATTAGAGACTATTAGGATGCAAATCATATCAAAATTTCAGCCCAATCCATGCATTAATTAGGGAGATATGAGCCAAACAGGTTTACACATTAAAAATTGATTTCCTCCCCCTATAAAATAGCTAGGGACTTGAAGATTTACACCAATTATGATGTCATTATGAAGTAATCATGTGCCAAAAATCAGCCCAATCCATCCACTTAAAGAGGGGGAACTGGGCAGGGGGGACTGGAACCACCGGAAGTTGCCAGAAAATAGGAACTGAGTGGACAAGTCTGAAATTTGGCACATATAAAGAGACTATTGGACCAAAAATCATATCAAAATTTCAGCCCAATCCATGCATTACTTATGGAGATATGAGCCAAACAGGTTTACACATTAAAAATTGATTTCCTCCCCCTATAAAATAGCTAGGCACTTGAAAATTTACACAGATTATAATGTCATTACAAAGTAATCATGTGCCAAAAATCAGCCTAATCCATCCACTTAAAGAGGGGGAACTGGGCAAGGGGGACTGGAACCACCGGAAGATGCCAAAAGGGAAGAGAGGATTAGTTGGAGAAGCTTGAGGATGTGGCACTTATCATGGACAGGCATGGAGAGGTGATACTCTTGCTGGCAGCAGCATGGGATTATACTGTCCAGCATGGTGCTGGAGAGACTGGAGGAGGGGAAGGGAGCAAGGGGGTGAAACGGAGTGGGATGGATGTGGGTCTTGATGACAGGAGAGGGAACAAGACCACAGTGGGAAAAAGGAAGAAGGCTGCTGTGAAGTCCGTTGCACTCATATGGGATGAATTGGAGGATGCTGACTCAGTAGACAACTTACTGAGCTTTGGCAGTCAGGCTGCATCTCATGATTCCAGTAATTCATCAAGTATTCCCTGCAGTGTTGGAGGGAGAAAACCCTACTATGTATATTCCGCTTCAGGACCCAACTACCTCCTCAAACGAATCCAAATTATTCAATTCCAATCCTTCAAATACCTACCATTCCTTTGATTGCCATACGACGTGGATTTCAATTCTCCAAGACCCACTTTATTTCTCTTTCCTCCACCTTGTACACGAGACATTTATTTGTCCATCTCCAAGTCTTCAACAGACTACCTCAAATTGTAGTTACTTCAAGCCCAGCCAACTGTGGCTCAGGCAATTCAACTTGCCCTGTTTGTTTGGTACCCAATCCATTGTGCATTGCTCATTGCCTTGGTGGGGATATACAAGTCCCAATTATATAATCAAGATTGCCTAATCCTTTGGATCCAACTCGCGGATTAGTCACATGTTAAATAGGGGCTATTCCCATACTCTCAAGAAGTATTTCGCGAATATCTCCCTCATTTTTGATCGGATCGACTCGGCAAGATGGCGCCAGAAAGCTACGATTAATACCTATCCAACGGTACCACATACGCGTTTATCGGATGCGAACTGCACCCTCCAGGTCGATTTTTCTTCATGCTCCACACTATCCTTCAGTATTTCGCAAATATCTCCACCAGTTTTGATCCGATTCGTTAGTAACGACCACCCCTGGAAAGACGCTGAAAATCCGCATCGAATGGTACCAAGGGCAAAACGAGCTGATTAGAACTCGGCTTTCTGCAATTTAGTCTCCCCATGTCTCATTTCACTTTTACCTCCGCTTTTCTGATTATTAAAGGCAATTATGGTTCCGGAACCCTATGTCCGATTGAGGGTACGTCTAGGGCGACCAGTTCCACCTTTCCCCAAGGGATTCTGTTCAGTAGGAGAGGAGGGATACCTTGGTTAAGCCATATTCCCCCATTCTGACTTGTTAATTGAATATCTCCTTCAGTTTTGAAGCCTTTGACTCAATCTCTTTTTCATCATTTTTGCCTTAACCCCACCTTTCTTCCGGTTACCATGGCATTATTCCAAGATGTATATTAGGTGCAGGGATGCGAATTTTGATTGATTTCCCCCTCACCCTCAGTCTCTAAAGTCTTGAAGGACAGCTGTTGGCACCAGGGTGATTTCCAGACCATATCTAGTATTGTTCACACTTTGGATAGGCCCTCAAGAGAGAGCCATCAGTGTGATTCTGAATCAAATCATCCATTCATTCATTGTTAGAGCAAGCCCGCCCTAGCAAGAACAAATTCTCAACCTCAAGGCCTTTCATTCAATCAGACTTAACCTACGGATTGACTCTGTGGCCCTCTCCTTTCGTCCTTGATTCAACAATATTGGACTGTGGCATAGTCTCTTAGGAGACTCCTGCTTACAGCGGCCACTCCTCACTGCACAACCAGCAGCAGCTCCCAAAATCAGCCCCACCCAAAAGCCCCGCTTTACCTCTTCTCTGTCTGTAACTACAGCACTGCCACCAGTACTCAATGGGCTCAGTCACTTGGAAAATGTGAACATCGACTTGGGTTCTGGGTTTCTCAATCAATGGACAGAGGAAGAACTTGATGTGGTGGCTGGACAGATTGTTATCAGGGGTTTGGGGACAGCTCTAGTATGAACTTGAATGGGCAACCCACATATTCTGGAGAGCAACCTGGCTATTAGGACCCCTTTACGCTGCTTCCAACTTCTGGTCCAAGTGTCCCTGCCTTGATGGGTTGACACCTTGGGCATTAATACTACCATCTCCTTCCCTTGATTTCTTCTCTTGTCCTTCAATGGACATGTTCTTGTTTTATTACAGTCCTTCAACGGGCATCCTGCATCTCAAAAAACCATGCTAACTATGTGTTTCCCTCATCTTTGCTTTGTCTTACCATAGTTAATATTACAATAGAATTAACGTGCAGAGCACATGTATGAGGTTCCAAAACTGTGCAAGTCCATCAGTTGAACCCCATTAGGCCCTAATTGGGCCTAATCAGGACCCAAGTTGAAACCAGAATGGTGGATTGGGGCCCAATAGTGTCTGGTACCTACTTAGGTACCAAATCATGCCCCAGAATAGATACCTAAGAAGGGGGTCACATACGGCTGCCTGAGGTGCAATCAACCTCATTTCTCAAAGTAGTTTGTGGCCTTGTCCACTGTATAGACTGTTTGTGAGGATGATCAGGCAGTGGAACCCTTTCCCTGGCCTACAGTTTGTCCCCTCATGAGTACAATTTGCATAGACATGTACAATGGGTTTGCTTGCATGCTGATAACCATTCTGTTGGAATACATCCTTATGGGATGTTGGGAACCCAATGTTGCCCAAATCAGGTCAAGGGCAGTCCTGCAATGTCATTTTATGATTGGGCAAGGATCCTTGCACAGAGTCTCTTAATGCACTGTGGTGATACTTCTCGGCACTAGACAGTTCTGTTTCAATCGTTGTGAGTGTCAATATGAAGTTAGTAGTTTCATCCTTTGAACATTCAGAGGGGGACAATTCTGTGGTTGATGAGGCTGGAACCCTGAGCATAGCGGCAACAGGATCCCCTTTTGCTGACAGTCTAGTCACCTGGACTTCCTTTGCTACCAGTTGAGCTAATCCAAAGTCTATGTCCTGAGATATACCTAGAGGACTGTAGATTCCCTCAATGGCAGCATGGTTCCTTTGAGCTAAGGCTGGTCCCTTTGGGTAGGAAGCCAGTATGTTTGAGGCATCCCAAAGGTGACATCTCACCTGGGAGACCATAAGTTGGAGCCGGTTCAAGGTGGGAAATCTGGCTGTGAGGTTGGACTTCTCGAGATTGCATGGTCTGGGCCTGTAGTCATCACCAGCAGTAGTTTCATGGGATGAGGAGATTTCCTGTACAACTTCCCCTAGAATGACTCTGCACTGCCAGATAGTGTGTGCCAGCACCAGGTCTAGCTTGTAGTGAACAGACCCCCTATGGAAGTCATGTACAACCCAATTGAGGAGGTTGGTCAAGTCCACATCTAAGCCATAGAGTAACCAATCAAGCCAGGTGGAGATGATCTTTATGGCCTAGGATGGGCTGTACTTGTTGCCTCATTCAAGTGAAGTGCAGATAGTCTTGCATAATTGAGATGAGAGACAAGCATGTTTAGGCCTTGCAGGCTCGACATTATTTTTTAGGGGAGTAGCCACCCTTCTTGAGGTATCCACCCAACTTGAGAGGGGGCTAAGAGTTCCATTTGTGAATGGCTTGGGGGCTCGTTCAAAAATAGACATTCCGGGTGGCAGATCCTCGAAGGACAGGGGTGCTGTGTTCACATCCATAGGAATGTTGCAAGGTCTAGGACTAGATGAGTGTGAGTCATAGGTGACCTTTATGACATTAGGGTCACCATAATTTCTAAGGGGAGTGGCCACCCTTCTTGAGGTGTCCACTCTGTAAGACAGGGGGTTAGGTGGCTGATTCCCTGAAGTAAGTGAAGGTGATAGAGGTTGAGGTGTCAAAGATCTAGCAGCCCTCTTGTGAATGTTCAAGTCGCGAATATTTGCATCTGGGGGTGTACAGAGGGAGGATGAGGGTGCCGAGTTTGACCCATGGGCAGTCCTGTAGGGACCTGCCAATGGAGTTCTTACACACTCCACCAGTGTTAATTCGGTAGTATCCAAATTAAGGAGTGGGGTGGAGCCAAGAGGTGGAGGAGGCTCCAGCTCTAGTGGATTAGGCCAGTTAGAGGGACTAAGACCCTTCTGTCTTGCCTGGCAAGCCAGTAGCTCCTGGAGGGTTAATGTCTCTATACCCATAAGGGCAAAATAGGAAGGTTTAGCCATTAGGCTGGGGGTCACACAGTGTATAGTGTGTAATCTGTAAGTCCACGACTCTGCAAGATGGACAGATGGTGATGGTAGAAAAGATACATTCCTCAGGTATTACCATGGCTCCTTCCATACAGGCTGTATGACTAAGGAAGGTTATGTAAGGTATGGGCAACTCCCAGGGCAGCACCAAACTCCTCTGTGAGGAGAAGCTTTCCACCAGTTTCTACTAGAAAGCTATGGTAAATCCAATTAAGAGAATGAAGTTGTTCCATGACCAAAGGGACTCATGACACCACTAACAAGTACCATATTGGTGCATGGTCTTCATATCTAGTTATTGTACATGCCTCACCAAAGAGAAAGACTTGCCTGATACTCAGTAAACTTTTTGCATCCTCAGAGTTTGCAAAGGAGAAGACTACTGTCCCTGTTGTCTTGTGGCTTGGTGTGGCAGCACTGCCTAGCCAGATTGGTTTGGCATATTGGCCCATGGGTCTGTAAGTGGCACATTGTTCTGCCAATTCATGCATTACATCTTCTGCATCATATGGGGTCCCAGACGATGAGTAAGTTTGGGTTGGGACCCCATTTACCTTGACTTTATGATACTCTATGTCAGCATGGGCATCTGTCTGGAACTCTCCTACTGTATTTCCTATCAGGGAAGCCACAATAATATCTTTATGTAGCAGGAGATCCATTGCTGAGCATCCATCCACTGTGATGACGATTGGGTTACCTGTGTGGGACCACATGATCCCTGCAACTCATAGCCATGCTGGGATCTTGTCGATTTCTAGGGCAAGGTTAATTTTCTCTCTCACAAACCGCCCTTGGGCTTGGGCTTCAGAATGGAGTTTTGGTTTGAACTCCACAATTAGATGGCCTGGGTGGCCACATTGGGTCGGATTCACTGGGGATGGGCTTGGCAGTGCAACTTTCTTCATCATTGATGGTTTGATTGGAATAGGACTAGCTGATGGGGTTATCTGAGGTTGGCTTGACCAATTTGGGGGGGATTGTGAGGACTTGTGAGACGGGTTGGTCTTGGTTATTGGCCATGTGGTTACCAGTCCCAAGTTTGGGGGTGATCCTGTGATGTTTAGCAGTGACATTGATAAGTTTTGGGCTAGGGACATACTAGCTTCGAGAGACTGTGCCAGTGCCTCTGCAGTGTGGTGTTCCTTGTGGCATATATAGGTGTAGACCTCATGTACCTTTGATTTGGTGGATTCATCACTGTCAATAAGCACAGATACGGCCTCCCCACCAAGACTGAGTTGTCTGTCTAGGGTCTCCCAGAAGGTGTGTACAGTCTGTTTTACAAGTGTAAGTATTTCATATGCCTGTTGCTCACTATGAGGGTTTCTTCCTCAATGTCTTGGGCGTCATCTGTCAGGGTTACATCTTCAGGCTCCCCATTAGGGGCCCTAGTTAGGATGCCTTTTTTCCTTTGGCCAAAAGCCTTCACTGCCTTTTCATGATGGGACTCCATAGCTGAATCTATGAGAGCTTTGTGTTTTGCATTATTTGACCCGGGGGCCTTTTTTGGCTTTGCAACACTTTCAGAGTGGAGTGGCGACATGGGGGGTGGATTTAAAGTCACTATGAGACTAGGAAGATGGTGGTATATGTAGCTACTCTGATCAAAGTCATTAGACTTTTGATTTTTTCCCCCAGCAGTTTGTGGTGGTGAGTTGGCCTTTGAAACTGGGTAACTGCTGGTGTTGAGTCCTGGGTTCAATTTACCGGCAACTGCCAGCAATTTTTTTCTGCCAGAGTCTGAGAGCGAGGCATGAGCCTCAGACTCACAGTTAGATAAGCAAGCGGATTGAGTCACATTATTGTAACTTCCTCCCATCCTCGAGACTCAATCTGCTCGGACATCCCAAGCCTGTTATTAGTTTTTTGATCAATGAATTCGATCGGTGTCAACAATCCCGTAGTCAGCCCTCTCACTGCCGGTGCCCCCAGTTCAGGGTTTGTGCTCGGTCCTTCTCAGTCTGAGATCCCCATCGTCCCAGGTGTCTCAAGTCACACTGAGCCCTCTGCTGAGATTGAATCTGGGCATCTGAGTTCTGAGTATGCTTGTGCCCGAGCCCTCTTTATTCAAATGCTGAAGGCCAAGAATTCTCGCCTTGGTTGCCAGATGTCTCAGTCTGACTTCAATGCTTCCGTTCAAGAAAGCCTCGCTGGCTGGGAAGCTGCGAGGTCTTCTACCACAGGCATTGTCCCACAGCCTTCTAATGAAGCTCCAGCTACTCCCTCTTGTACTCCAGCCGCAGACCCTCTTAATGAATCTGAAGGGTCTGCCCCATTGAGTAAGGCTGTCATTCAGCCTGGCCGAAGCATCAAGGTTCTTCTTTCAAGTGGCAAGTATGCTGCACCTGATCTCGTCCATCATGTTCGTAATCTACAATATGCGCCTCTCCCCATGTTCTCTGTCAAAGAGATGCATGAGTGCCAGCTCTCTAACACAGCCTATCTGACCAAAACTGAAATTGACATTCCCACCAGAAAGAAAAAGACCATTATCAACACTGATGCCTATGCCACAAAGGAGCGGTCCATCACCCACGAAGAATTCATTGAATGCTATAAAGGCTTGATGCGTGTCTACCAAGAAGTCCTTTCACCAGCTGTCTATGCAGACTTCTGTAGATATCAGTGTTGTCTTTTCCTTCATGAATTCTTCAACCGTCCCAATCTGTTCAGTGTCATATCTCGGTTTGATTCATATATCCAGCAGACATGGCTTGAGCCTCATGGCTGATTTGCCATGGACAGTGATGACACCTTCTATGTCATGGAGAGGTTTGATAGGGAGGTTAAAGAGGAGAATGATGAGAGGATGTGCAGGTGCCTTGATGGAGTTGGTTCTCTTCTGGGGAGCTCTCGGGATGGTGGCCATCCCTTTCAACAATGCCGCAGTGCCTCCCCTCCAAGCTTGAGGTTTCAATCAGGCAATGAGCAGTACCCCTCCACCATGCATTGCGTCCTCTGTGCTGGAGTGGGACACCTTGCCCCATCCTGTTCTGTCCACTCATCCAAGTGCAGATACAGGAATGGTTCCCTTGTTTCCAAAACCAACAACCATCAGGTCTGCTTCACTTTCAACACTCCAAAAGGATGCAACAAAGGATGTGAGCATTACTATGTCTGCTCCATCTGTCTTGCATCCACCCACAATGCTCAGAAATGCTCCTCTCTCTGAGCATGCTCACACTCCTCTCCAGGCCGATGCCTTCGCTTCTGCCCTTGCCAGAAATCACCTCACAGTTCAATATCCTACTCTTGTTCACAATATCATTCACGGTTTTCCTATTGGTCTTGACATGCCCTGTATCTCACAAAATTTCCTTCCACCCAATCATTACAAAACTTCTGAAGAAGATGAAATCATTCAGGCCAAGTTGAAGGCTGAGGTTGCCCTTAGGCATATGTCTGGCCCTTGGTCTATTCAGCAAGCAGAGTCCTTCTATGGTGGGCCCTTCCGGACTGCCCCCCTTGCTCTTGTTCCTAAGCCAGGTGCTGGTCCTGATCACTGGCGCATGGTTCAAAACCTCTCATTTTGTGATGACTTTGGCATGTCAGTCAATGACTTCATTAATTCTGATGATTTTCCAACCACTTGGGTACTGCTCAAATAATGGCTGACTGGGTGAGTGTCCCCTCTCTTGACTGAACCCCCTTCCTTTTGGCTTTAGTCCTTTCATGCCTCGTTGGCTGTTCTTTTTTGGGCATTGGCCACTGGCCTGCCTGGTGTCACACCTTGTGCACCATCACTTTGAACCCACATGGCTTCTGTCATTCATGGTTGTTCTTTCATTGGCATTGGCCCATGGCATGCCGGGTGTTACTATTTGTACACCCTTTCTTGGCCTTGCCCTTGGCAGGCTGTTTGGCATTAGCCTTTGGCATGCCTGGTGTTACTTTTGTATGCCATTGCTTAGCATTGCCTATGGCATGCTCCTCTTTTGGCCTTTTGGCTCCTCTGGTGTCCTCTATTGTGCACCCTTTCTGGCATGGCATGTTTTCCCTCTTTCAGTTGCTTACTTGGTTCCTTTCTTAGGTTGCCTCAGCTCCCCCTGGTGCTCAGGCAGCTCAGCTTGACTTTGCAGCAGCCTATCATCAAATGGAGGTCCTACAGTCCCACCAGCCTTTCTTGGCTGTTCACACCCATTCTGGCATTTTTGTTGATCATTTCAATCCCTTTGGTTTGTCCTCAGCTGCTGGCACCTTAGGAGTTGCAACAGATGCCACTGTTGACATTGCCAAATTGGTTCTTAACATCCCCTTTTTCATCAAATGGGTTGATGATCTTCTCCCCACCTGCATCCCTTCCTCTCAATCTTCTCCTGGTGTCTACACCTTTCCCTATCAGCTCTCTGACATCCTCCAAGTCATCACTTCCCTTGGTTGGATCATCAATGACATCAAGACCCTTGATTTTGCTTCCACTGTTACCTATGTTGGTTTCACCTGGGACATCATGGATAAACGTGTTTCTCTTCCTGAAACAAAGTGTCTCAAACATTTGTCCAAACTCACAAGTGTTTTATCTTCCCTTCAAACAACTTCTCGATGTTCCCTTCCACCTTTGGTGAACCTTCAAGGTTCCCTCTCTCATTTGTGCTTTGCATATCGTGAAGGCCAGTCCCACATGCCATCTCTTCATCGATTCATTGCCTCTTTTCATGCCAATGCCTTTATCTGCTGCTTTCCTCCCTCTTCCCTCCTTTCTGACCTTCACTGGTGGCATCAGGCCCTTCAGGATCCATCATACTTTTTCCCTATCTCCTTTCGCCCTTTGGTTGACCCTGGCATCTTTGTGGATGCTTCCACCTCTTGGGGCATTGGCCTCACTGTCGCTTCCCTCTGGCAAGCCTGGTCCTTCTTGCCTGGTTGGCAGTCTCATGGTTGCAATATTGGCTGGGCTGAAAGCATTGCTTTAGAGCTTGCAGTCAATGAGATTGCAGCCTGTGGTTTCCATGATGTCCGTGTCCTGGTCCACAGTGACAACAAAGGCTCGATTGGCCAGTACATTCATGGAAGAAGTCGCAATCCCTTCATTAATGAGTCCATTATCCGCACCTCTTTGATCACTCGAAATGCTAATTTTGACATTGCCCTTGATTATGTGGAATCCTCCAGGAATTCTGCTGATGCAGCTTCACGTGGAATGCTGCCAGGTCGATTCCTTATGTCTCCCTGTGGTATTCTGGTTACCGGATGCCATTACCCCCTTTCTTACTGATGTTTAACATACCTTATGACTTGCCAGCCACTGCTGGCCCCTCCAGTGATGCAAGACAGTTCCCCTTTGCCCCCAACCATGGCTATTGCAGATCTGTATCCACACCTTGCTTCATGGCCCAAAGGTCGAAAACCTCAGTCTTCTGCTCCCTCTATTCTCCCTTCATCCCCATCGTCCAAATGTTCAAGCTCATGACTGCCTTGCTTTCTGGTCATCTCCTGCTGCAAATGCCCATCAGAGGTCCATTCTTTCCTCTGCAAATCCTGCTGATAGGGTTGCCCTTGACACCTTGATTGAAGAGTCTCTTGCTGCTGGCACTCTTTCAACTTATGGTTCAGGGCTTCTCCATTGGCATGCATGGTGTGACTCATGGGTATTTCAGAGGATGATCGGTTGCCTGCATCAATGAATCATTTATCACTTTTCATTGCCCACCTTGCCCATTCTTCTCCTTCCAAAATCAGCAATGCGCTTAGTGCTCTTCATCATTGGCATGATCTGCATTCTCAGCCCTGGCATGGCAGTGAACCCTTTGTTCTCAAAATCCACCATGCTGCTGCTAAATCCCTCCCCCTCCATCCTCCCTTTCTTCCAGGCCCCCTGTCTTGGTTGGCCACCTTCTTGCTTTACACAGGATTTGGATTTCAACAACACCTTTGACTCTTCTGTGTTTGCCATTGCCACATGTGCCTTTTGGGGTGTATGTCGCCTTGGAGAAATCACTGTCCCCAGCCTTGCTTCCTTTGACTCCTCAATTCATGTCACAAGACATTGTGGCCTCAAGTTCTCCCCTCCCCCTCCCCAGCCATCACGTTCTGCCACTTTCCACCTTCCCTGGACAAAGTCCACAAGGTTGGCTGGGGCTGATATTTCTCTCACTGCTGTTTCTGGGCCCACATGCCCAATTACTGCCCTTCATCATCACCTCCTTTCTAATTCTGGTTTGCCCCCCCATGCACATCTTTTTGCCTTCAAAACTCATGATGGGTTTCTTTCCATGACTAAAAAGTCCTTCCTCAATCGGTGTGGTGAGATTTTCTCATCTGCTGGTCTTCCATCTATTCATGGACACAGTTTCCGCATTGGTGGAGCAACTGAGCACCTTCATCGAGGCCTTTCTGTAGATCTAGTTAAAATTCAAGGCCACTGGAAATCTGATGTCTTTCAACACTACATATGAAGGACAGATGATATCTTGTCAGCCGCCATTACTGGCCTTGATGCTCATGTTCAACCTCTATTGCCTAGCAATTCATGATTCTTGTCTGTCTCTTGCTTCTCTTTCTCCTTACTTTTGTTCCTCCTTATCCTACAATTCAATTGATATTCCCTCAGGTTGGCTTTGTGGGCCTTAGTCGTGAGCACACATGACTTTGGGTGCAACCTTCGGCTGTTCTTGGGCTTCACAGTCGTGTGTGTTACATTTCGCACTCCAAGGATCTGGCCCAATTGGCCCAGACCCCTAATCCCACTTAGCTGTGACCAGGGTGAGCAATTATCTAACTGCCAGAGTCTGAGAGTGAGGCACGAGCCTCAGACTCACAGTTAGATAAGCAAGCAGATTGAGTCATGTTATTGTAACTTCCTCCCATCCTTGAGACTCAATCTGCTCAGACATCCCAAGCCCGTTATTAGTTTTTGATCTCCCTCCCTCCTCCCTTTTGTTTCCCTTTGGCCCACAAAACAATGTGCCTAATGTAATGCTTCACAGTCATGTGTGTTACATTTCGTGCTCCGAGGATCCGGCCCAATTGGCCCGGACCCCTAATCCCACTTAGCTGTGACCAGGGCAAGCAATTATCTGTTGCGCAACACCACCACCTCCATCTACCAAGAGCCCAGGACAAGCCACCACACCCCAGTATAGACTGGGGTGTGGTGTTAAGGTATGTAACTATAGTCTTAGCTACTCTAGTGCAAAAAGGGCTGCCTCTGGCTGCCCTTTTTGCACTATTGATTTTTTCAACTAACCCGCTGTTCCCTCATTATAGGATCCCCCTAAGTGCACACCCTGGGCCCCCCTTCCCCTCTGGTGGCCCCTCTAGCCCCTCCCCCACCCCTCTAGTTGGTCTTGGGCAGGGGTGCCCCCTCTTGCTGGTGTGGTCACGCAACCTGGATTCTGTAATTAATTAGATAATAGTTAATTAGGTAATCATGTATATTAAGTAAGATGTATTATATAATATATTTAATTATATCATCAACTAATTATGTAATTTAATATTACATAATACTATTATTGCTATGTATGATTATCTGCTTTTTTTGGGTGGATTACATTTCCTATTTAGGATATTAGGTAATTGACAGGTCAGCCAGTGCAGAATTCTACAAGTTCCAAAATTGATCTCAAATTGATCTCAACTTGAGCTCAAAACCTGACTCTTTTGCTATCAAATACTCTTTTGATCACTTTTTGATATCAAACATAATACAAGCCTATCAGGCACTATACAGATATCAAAATGACATACCTTTTAAGGCCCCCAAGAGTGTCTGACCAGCCTGTATGGGTCCATCAAGAAGGTTACTTGATGCGTATAAGGAGAAAATAAATGCTAAGTACTCTATTACCGATCTCAGGCCACTACACCAGCTACTTGGAATTAAGGTCAAGCGAGATCCCAAATCCCAAGTTATTCAACTCTCGCAGACTTCTTACATCAACTCTATCATCAGACGATTTTCCCTGAATGATGCGAAGCCTGTTACTACACCAATGGAGCCTGGAGCCATGTACTCATGGGCAGACTGCCCAACCAATCTTATGGATGTCAACAAAATGAAATGGACTCCATATTGTGAGGCTATCAGCAGCCTTATGTATGCATTGGTAGCCACCCACCCCAATATTACCTTTGCTGTTTCAACTTTATCTCAATTCCTTGACAACCCAGGACCAGTACACTGGGAGGCTGCCAAACAAATCATCTGATATTTGGCAGGTATGAAAGATGTTAATCTAGCATATGGTACTGAACGTCATGATCTACTTGGCTTCACAGATGCCAACAGAGCCACACAGAGCCACTGACATGCAATCTCCAGATACACATTTCTAATCAATGGTGGTGCCATCTCATGGAGCTTGAGAAAACAAGAGCTGGTCACATTATCTATGGCAGAGGTGGAGTATGTCACCATGACACATGCAGCCAAAGAAGGTATATGGCTTCAGCAGCTAATTAAGGAATTGTTTCGGCTCTTGCTTGAGCCAACAGTGCTCTATTGTGACAATCAGTCGGCATTAAGACTAGTGATGGGTGACAATTATCACACCCAAACCAAACATATCAATATATGGTTTCACTTTATCTGCAAGACAATCAAAGATGGAACCTTCAATTTTACTTATTGTCCCATGGATGAAATGATGGCCGACATTCTCATGAAAGCCCTCAGGCTGATGAAATTGGATTTTCACATGGTTGGACTTGGATTAGGTTGCACTGAGGGGGAGTGTTGGAGTTGGAGTGTTTGACAGACCAAAGGATGGGTCCAGTGGGCCAAAGGATGGTTTTAGAGGGGGAAACCCCTATTCGGTAATCACATTGGGTTCAAGCATGTCTGCTGCATTTGGCAGACATCTCCTAGGTCCATGAGCAGTTTCCTGCACCCATGGACCACTGACATAATTTGTCCTGTATTCTCTTTAGTACATCTCTGTGTTTCTACTTGTAACTCCTGTATTTTCTCCTATCCTGTAGGCCATAAATTGGCCAGTAGTTCCAAATACCATAGTCTCTTTTGCTCTGCCCGCCCTCACTCCGCTCAAGCATTTAGGCTCCCCTACAGATCTATCCACCCTCATCATTGGTTCCCGGAGTCCTTAGGTTCTACATAGCCACAAACAACATTGTTCTCTGTACCATAATCAATCAATTTTGGGTGCACATTGGGCCCAACTATATATTGATCTCCATAGGTACCTATTCTGCCACAGTTTTGTGCCTTAGATTGATGTAAAATATGGCTGACCAGCCTGAGGTTCATGCCAAACCATCCAAATCAGTAAACATTACATATGCAGATGATGTAATATGGAGGAGACCACACTGTAGATTTAGAAAATACTACCCCTTTGCAACTTTGAGAGCCATCATTGATTAATCATCTATATATGCTGATCCTTACAATCCATGGGTCAAATGTTAGAGCGTTGCATTTGTTATTCAAGTGTCCGAGGCTGAAGGCTGGAAAATCGCGCATTTCCGAAATGTCGGGGACATTACAACCGGCAATTATGGTCTTGAGAGTTGGTTTTGTGAGGGAACATTTCTCTTCCCCGCTTCTTCAGGTACTTGGAGCCTATTTATCCCTTTCTTCTCCAGTAATGGTCCTCTAGTTCGCAGATAAAGATCAAGGACAAACTTTTGAGTTGGTCGAATGCCCAAGTCGGTTATTCTCACGGCAGGCTTTGGCAACGAATCCAATATCTGAGTCTCTCCCCAACCCGTAGGTGGGACCGGGCAAGTGATAACCAGATTCAACAACAATGAAATCGATGTTGCCATCGCACTCACCGATCCTCTCCTTGCTGGTATCGCCAAGGGCTCTACATCTTATAAATTCGTTGGAAGCTATGTGACGACCCCTCTGAGATGGGCTGTCATTACGGGAAAGAATAGTCATTATTCCTCTATCGATGATCTGAGGGGCACTACTCTGGGGATTTCTCGTCAAGGAAGGTCCGCCAATGAGCACCGTTGGGATCGTGTTGCCATTGCTAATAACAGTTTCCTAGTGGCTCTCAAACTATGGCAGGGGTGATGGCACTCCAGCAAGGTCTTCGGGCCGTTGTTCTAAAATCGGTGTGTCCCTGATAGTAAATTCCATCAGGCTGGCTCGATCCAGAAACAAGCGTGCTAGAAGATCTGAAGTTCCAAAGTGCTTTTCTTCACTATCATATACTATCACCGTTCTCACCTCTCCTCGGATAGTAAATAACGATATCGCAGGTCTTAACCAATCGGTGAATGATGGCTCGACTTCAGCCTATCTCTGGGAATGGTTGTTAACACAACTCACAATATCATACTGAAACTCAAGTCAACTCTCTTTCCAGGTTTACGACCAAACCTTGGGCCGACGCTGGTGAAGTCAAATTCGTGATTGAAGGCCACCTATCTTTATACGTCGTTCGTGGAATGACGATGCCATATCCTCTCTAGATTGGATCTGTCCCAACGCCATGGCCATCCTGGATGATAGCAGCGCATCCTTCCCCAATCCGTGCTCCCCCGCAGGCTGTGAAAGCCTTTCTGGCTGGACTTACGGATCATATCCACACATTCAGTGGCAATGAAATTGCTGTCAACGTTACGTTTATCAAGGAGCGATTTGGATACAAGGAAGACGATATCCGCGAGTGGTTGACCACTGTGCGATTCACGCATGACACGAGCGAGGTACAGGAGAGTACGATTGTGCATACATTGAGGTACGTTTCTTCCTCTGTGACATGTCCCGCTCGGTCTGCTCAGAGCAGGAGCTACAAAGCGTGCTGCGACAAGCAGGGATTATTCCTGCTTCGACAAGTCTGCGTGCATCCGACTACGTCGATGTGGTTGTTCGTCTCGTACCTGCGGGTTAAACAAGCCGCACCTCAAGCAGCCTGACTCGGAAATCCGACGTGACCCATTGCCGAAAGACAACGTGATATTAAGATGCGATGTATAAGTATGTAATGTAATAGATAAATAGCGCATCAGTATGATCAGTCATGTCGCCTATTAACCGGAAGGTCCAAAAGCCAGGCTTGTTCGATTGCAGAAACAGTCCGTGCGTAAGTGTTGGAAGTAAAAACCTGTAAGGCGATGGGGGTCAATTCGGGATATAGTGTAATTCTGGTGACTCCGTAGATTATTACCAGTTCGTCGTACACGATCGCTGGAACCTTACGAGTGAATAATGTTGATGATGGGTGAATCTTTACTGGCTGCGGTGAGCAGACTCAAGGTTAGATGGGAATCGATACAATTGCACAACGAATATAAACCCACCAAGCGACCAAGTGTTTGACGATACGTCCCATCGGGTTGCAAAATCGCGCAATTTTGAAAAATACCCATCAAGAGGCTTTTGAGGACAGCGTCCGTGTCCTCTCCACATGTCGCATCTGGATCGACACCGACACGTCTGCACGTTTCTTTCAGTTGCTTTTCAATCCTCTCAGCTTCTTTAACAGCACGCTCGTTGACGTGATGCCGGGCGCACCACTCTTTCGCCCCTCGATTGCCCCCATCAGACCCTGATCCACTCCTGACCTCCCCATAGGCGCGTACGACGTTGAGAAGCGTGAGATGGTCCCCTGATGAATGGCGGAACGTGTTCCTCGCATCCGCGATCTCCTCTCGCTTATCTGCGGATGGTTCGAACAGAAGTTTAGACGATGCAGAGAGTACAGACAATATGATGAGGGTTTCTGATGTGCAGCCCAGCGTCTTCGACGCCAAGAGAGCGCGTGCGAGGGGTGGATCCAGGGGAAAGTTGGACATCTCGCGGCCGATAGACGTCACGTTCCCTGTGTGGTCTAGAGCCTCCAACCCGAACAGAACGATGAGTGATTCTTGAACTGAATGACAATGAGGTTTCACTGAGACAAGAACACTTCAGCTTACGACACGGCAAAGGAACTGACTAGTTTCTGGGCTTGGTGGATCCAGGAATTCCGTAGTCTCTGGATCTTGCCCAAGGGTCTTTAACTGTAAGACGGCGAAGGTGAGATTACACCGTTGAATTTCTGGGGTAGCCGAGTCTCTAAATTGGCGAAACCCATCCTCAGTGTACAGACGGAAACAGAATCCAGGGCCCTAGTTATGAGGTAATTCAGAGGAGGAAACAATCACCGTCAGTAAATAGAGGTATGGTACCTCACGTCCGGCACGACCGGCTCGCTGTTGTGCAGATGACTTGCTTATGGGTCTAATGAGCAGCATGTCCATACCTACCATGGACAGTCTATAAGTGTATCAGCGGAAGGAAAATTAAGTCTTGCGCTCACCACTTCCACGGTTTTGCTGCAAGATGTAGCTTTTCTCCTTGGCAACACCAGTGTCGATGACAAAGCGAATGCCTGGGATGGTTATCGATGTTTCAGCTATATTTGTCGCGAGGACTACCTTACGAGTGGCAGGCGGTGCGGGCATAAATATCCGGTTCTGTTGGTGTTGTGGAAGCCCTGCATAAAGGGGACAAACTAAAACCTGAAGATAAGTGAGCGGGGTAAACCTTGCGCGTTCTCATGAAGGTACCTTGGATTCTCCTTCTGGGATGTGCTCCGCGTATAGCGTAATGGATTTCTCCAGACTTTCAATTTCTTCTTGGCCTACACGATATCACATGGGTGTTCGGGGTTTGGAGCACGAGATGTGTGGGAACGAACCAGAGAGAAATATGAGGACATCTCCAGGACCGTGTCCAATATGAATCTGGAAAAATGTGCGCAAGGCGGATTCCACATAGTCGGCTTGAGGGGTTTCGGCATAAAAAACTTTGACTGGATGTTGACGCCCCTCTACGTACAGTATCCGAGCACTACGCCCGTCGCTCGCTGTTAACGCGGGGCCCCATGGGGATGAAATATGACCTACTTGTTGAAGAATTTGCTAAATTTTTGGGCATCAAGAGTGGCACTCATGATGATTATCTTCAGAGGACAATTCTTTACAGTCTCGGGACCTTTGCCTTTGCGATCAGTTCGTTTAGTGTTGCGTTCCTTCTGGATATTCTTGAGTGCGGATAGGACAAGGTCAGTTCGGAGAGTCCGCTCATGAGCCTCATCCACTATGATAACGTTGTAGCGGGATAGGAGAGGATCGGATAAGAGTTCTCGAACGAGCATTCCATCGGTAAGGTATTTAATTTTGGTCTCGGCGCTGGATTGATCATCAAACCGGATTGAGTATCCAACAAGGGCACCAACCGTACTGCATTGTTCGGCCGCCACACGCGTAGCGAGAGATATGGCAGCGACTTTCCGTGGCTGGGTGACTGCAATAGTTCCATTACCGAATTCGTTTGACTCAAGCAAAAACTGAGGCACCTCTGAGAATTTGCAGGACTGAGATCAACACTAGAAGTCGACAGAGTTGAACGGACGCACGGGTAGTTTTGCCACTTCCTGTCTCCCCTAATATTACGACGGTGTCATTCTCTACCACAGCTCGGACAAGACTTTGCCTTCCTGTCATAATAGCGCATATCAGTTTATCTTACTATATGAGGCATCCGCGTCCCGTCTACCTTTCCAAATAGGTAGCTGCTTTCTCTGCTCCAGTAGAATAGGATCCGGACCCGGCATTTTTTTGACTCTACGGCGCTTGTGGGGACGTGAGTGGACAGAACCATTTGCGGAATGGGAATTGACCGAACCCCCGCGATACTACCGTTCATGATAGTGAGCTATAGGGGGCTATCTGGACGAATCCTTGCGCACGAAAAAACGGAAGCAAGCGAACAGTCGACACTGCCACAATGGCCTTCCTCACGCTCCTACATTTCAACGATGTATACCGAGTTACAAAACAGAAACTCGAAGGAGGGACGATCGATGTCACCCATTTTGCTGCACTAATTGACGAACTCCGCAAACCTGAAAGTTTGCTCCTCTTCTCCGGTGATCTTTTCAGCCCATCTGTAGAAAGTTCCGTGACTAGAGGAAGTGCGTATTTTTCTGGCTTTGATGATCTGTATCAGTAGTAAATTCCAATTCATCTCCATTGCCTCCCAGGTCATATGGTGCCCATCATGAACATGATCGCTCCAGATGTCGCTTTGACCGGTGAGCCCCTTGGAATGCATTATTAGGAGTCCCCCGACCTCATTCCATTCGCCAGGAAATCATGATTTTGACGTGAGTTACGCACCTTCCAAGTCCAAGACGAGTCCAAATTAATAGATACAGCTCAATCCTTCAAGTTCGGCGTAAGTCCATCGTCAGCTTTCCTGGGGCAGTTGGCATGGTCAATGACATTTATAATGTCTAGTATCCCCACCTGTGTAAATTGATCTCTGGCTGCCATTTCGTTCAGTAATTTCAGCTATCGAAATTCCAGGACGTGAATTTAACATCTTTGCTAGCCTTGGATCTTGAGCAACATCGTCGACGACAATACCGGGACAATTCCAATGTGCCTACAAGCGTTCCGCACGTTTGATCGTGCCGGCGTAAGAATCGGGATCATCGGATTGGTCGAAAAGTTTGCCCTCACTCCTGATTTGGGTAGCCTCCCCCTTGGCTTACAGTATCCGCCTTAGGAACTGGATCACAACTGTCCCTTCGTGGCCACCACAATTTCGGTATCGTGATATGAAGGACGTTGCCATTGAACTATCTCAGGTCTTGCGAGATCCAAATGGCCCGCACAAGTGCGATCTGATTATAGCCTTGACGCACGCTAGGTCAGCACGTTCTCTTGATCCCATCTCAGGTCAATTGAGGGGTTTCTCTTTCCAGATTACCCAATGTATGTTTGCGTTGTGTTCAATTAGCAGAGACGTCTAATATTCCCGATACACTCAAGGATATTAACTTTGCCAAGGCTGTCTTTGCGCACGCACGTGCGGACGAGAATCAACACGGCGTAGACCTCGTGCTCGGTGGCCATGACCACACATACTTTGTCGGGAGAGGTGCTGAATCTTGGGCGGGATATGACCCCACACAAGACGAGCCGGGCACTGAGCAAGACGATGGCGTTTTGTGGGTTGCTCCCCCTTCACGATCAACGACTGGACCATATTCACTTTGAGCAGACTGGTTAAGAGCGGCACCGATTTCCGCGATTTGAGCGAGATATTTCTAGAGCTGTATGACCCTCCTGAACCCACTATCCGCCGAAAAGTAATAAAGTCCATGACAGGTGACATAGTTCAGTTTCGTTCGCTGAGCCAGAAGCTATAGTCGGTTTTGTTTTTGGACACAGGCAGGCGCCACAGAGTAACGCCGGGCATGCCATCTTCGGAACCACTTGCCGAGTTATTGTCTACACTCTTGGAAGATGTCTCTTCGTCCTTGTCAGCGCCACTATGCTTTGCGCTTGAAGAGTGGGATGTGCGCTCTGAAGTTGTTAGAACAGACGAAGTAAGGGAAACATCCTTTTCTTAGCTTTGCGTGTCTGGCTAACGTGATCCTTTGTTTAAAAGTCTGCCATAGGAAATTGGATGGCGGACGTCCTCCGACATTCGTACGATGATGCGATTAGCTCCACGGGACATCGCAAGGGTGGTGCCGATGGCGTACTAATATGTGGCGGAACGTTGCGTGGGGATTCTCGATACGGACCAGGTGACGCCCCCAGAGCAATTCGTGCGAGGGATTTTATACGGATAAAGGACACTTTCCATAAACAGGGGCGATTAGTATCGGCGATATTCTCGAGATTCTACCTTTCGAGGACCCCGTGATTGTGATAGAGATCGATGGTGAAACGTTGTGGAATGCTCTCGAGTCTTCACTTAGTATGTACCCAAGTCAAGAAGGGTATGTGACCTGATCAATGTTCAGACTGGCCTGCCCCCAATGTTTTCTGAAACTGTTGTGTCCATAGCCGCTTCCCGATCGTGTCAGGATATCAGGTGGAGTGGGACTCGACCCAGCCTCCTGGCCAGCGGGTCAAGGGGATTTGGCTCAATGCCAATATAGAACCCGACCTTGATGTTATCAGAGACACACCTATCCTGGTTAGAGGAGAGGTGGTTAAACGGGAATCGGGCGGCAGACGATACAAGATCGTGACTCGAGAATACATGTACCAGGGCCACGATGGATTCGAGGCCTTAATGAACAAACCCTGTCTAGTGGATGAAGAGAGCGGACTGATTATGAGTTCCATTGTGCGGAAGTTTCTGCTAGGTTCGTCGCGTCTATTCACCGGCCTTTGAAGTAACGACCCGTTACCGTACCCAAATCCAGGATCGCAGTACATCCACAATATGAAGCAATTCAGTGCAGACAAGTCGTCCTCCAAGCACCAGGATGCGGCAACGGACGATGCAATATATTACGCGCGTTCACAATGGGCGCCTACGCACTCGCCAGTAACTCTCTCCCAAATGAAATGGGTCCAGGCGACGGCCAAAGTCTTTCTCGCCTTTCAGACGCACTCGGCTCGCCATATTGGCGACGCCCTTCGAATTGGTGGACGCGAACACATGTCAGTAGTCGATCCGTTCGACGGCAAGGGTGCGAGGGCCGGCGAACGGTGCAAGATACCTGGCAATAGCAGCAAACAGATGGAAGACCCTGGAGATCTCGTCAGGGTTCACCCTGTTGTTGATGGCAGGATGTTCGACATTGCTCGCAGAAAGTAGACAGTCTAGACATTGTTTCTCGGTTTCGTTCTGATGCTAGGATTGTCCAACGATTACGAATGTACCAAGGGACCTCATCGCAGTCCTCACCCTCCATACGGAGACTGTCTATATGTCGCATAAAGGACGCGAACAGCGAGTACTATTGAGTCCATGAAGAGGTGACAGAGGCCCCTTCCACTGATGTATGCCAAATCGGTTGCGGCCCGCCCAATAGGTATCCATTTTCGCTTGAAGCCACGAATCGATTGCCCAGAGTAATTCCTTCTTCCCCGTCGATGTCCTTCAGCGAGGATAATGGGACATCGGAAGGCGATGTGATGAAGGTTATAGAATGGCTTTGTTTAGGTATGCGGTTCAGAGGGTCCGAAGGGTCCAAAGAGCGCGCTCGCCGTAACAACTGGAAATGTAGTATATAAGATTCTGGGATGGTGTGGGATGTCATTGACCTGCCTGGATACAAGCACCAACGGGGGGCGAAGACCTGGCATTGAGAGCCAAAGAGCCGCGCGAAGGATCTCCGGAAAGGATCGTAAATAACTTGTCAATAGACTGAAGTCACGTACTATAATGAGTTTGACGACATCGGCGTCCTCAAAACCAAATCACGGACCTCTCCTTTAGTATCCAAAACCGCTAGATAATACTCCTCATCCTTGAGGCTGAGCAATGGCACACGAGAAGAAATAGAAGAGGAATTGATGGCCTGAACCAATAATTGGCTCGGATTTTTGTTGTTCAAGGTGTGTATAAGGTTCGACTGGGACCTATACACGAGGACTAACGTCAGTAACGTCCAAGGGAACCGGGGAATCCAAACTGAACTCGGTGACAACAAGGACATCAGATATTGGCTCTAGGCCCTGAAATCTTTCTCTGGGAATGGAGAAGGGGGCACGGACGGCGAAACCGACTGCTCCCTCGGATAATACAGAGGAATTTTGAAGGAGGGTGACCGGCCGACCTGTAACGAATGGGGTAGAAGAGCCTATTAAGCCCATCTAGAGGCCATAGATGAGGCACCCATCCCTTCATCCTCACCCATTGTGCATACCTTCAACGTGCGAGGAAAGTAATGATCCAAAGAGGCATTTAATCCCTCAGGGAAACGATCGGAGAAGAAGAGAATGGTTTCATATTCTCTGTCATGATCAGGGAAGCCATATTGGTTGGGAAGGCAAAATATGCTTCACAAGCTCACTGGGATTTGTCTAGGCCAGATGGGATGGTGTGTGTGTTGCTGTCAGCTCCAAAATTGGTCCAATCACCGTCGTTCATCAGAATTCGCTCCATCTTCTCCTCTGAAACATGATCGACTGCTTTGTTACGGTGAGTGTGCATTCCATGATATCGCCCAACTTGTATATCAGGGTGCCCGGGAATGTGGGATAAAAATGGAGCCGAGATGCCTGTAGGTATTTCTAGTAACGAGCATATCACGCGTCCTTCAAGATGAGGAAGAGAGGAAGATATGCAGCCAGCAGTTTCTCGGCCAAATTCCCCAAGACGAGCTGTGAGTCCCACTAGATTGTCCGAGTTTGCAGATAGACAGAATAGGGCATTGTTCCGGGAGGGGTTAGGTGTTCTAGCGGCGAGATAGCGAAGCAATGCATTGGAGCTGGTTGCAATGAAGGTGCTTGCTTTTATCATCAACGGGCAAAACTTCACCCCCACAGGCTACCGGAAACAACCGATGCCCAGAGCCCTTGCAGCTCTAAGCTGTAACTACATTTTGTAACTACTAAACGGGAGGGGGCTGGGTGCCATATTGTCGCCTGGTTCAGATGTCGCGGACATCTAGAACCAGGCGACTCCCACGTGCACCTAATTTTGAGCGCAAATATCTACAGCCTTGTAAATACCCTAGGATTATTCATAGTTTTCTGAGGACCACAGTCTTCGGAGATGGACCAGGAGGCCCGAGGTCGCCCCAAATAATTGAGGTTGGAGCAGTGGTGTGGTACTTGCCTGACACAGCCTCCACTGAAATACGAATGTAATTTCCTATTCTGCACAACTGCCAGCAAATGGGTGCTAACAGCACTTACAGCGACAGTGGCGCAAATCCAGCCGTTGCAAGGACTCTCCTGCCGCCCCTTTCCCTTGGTTGCTTTCTCCTCATCGTTTGTTATTTCACCTTGACCTTCCCAGGAAGCCAAGGGGCACGTTTTACGCGACTTTTCCTGTCCCCATTTGCACTCTGGGCATTTTGGGATTTTGGCTTTGGCCATTTCCTTCACTATGATCCATTGATGCCCGTTACGGTACGTGTGCAACTCCCTGAACTATTCTCATATTCCTGACAGCGTACGCAAGGTTTACACCGTGCTTGGGTCGTACGGCCCATTTGGTCTTCTACGAACTATCGAGGCGTTTTTTCTCATGGCGGATGACCCACCAAGGTGGGTATCCCTTCAAACGGGTGAAGTGCTACCACTCCCCGAAGATCTATCGGGTCGCATAGGATACGCCTTAGACCTCTTCGCCACCATACGCGGTCTCAGCTGGTTCAGAGGCCGTCGATGGGACTTTGCCCTCCCGCGCCTTGCTGAATTCCAGAGCCCGCACTCGAGGGCAACCTTTGCCATTCGTAGGATTGCCTTGTTTGCTCTGTGCTACCTGGCGGCGGACGCGGTGGACGCCTGTATAAAAGCCATTCCCTTCGACCTAACCTCGTCTCGTCCAGTGACATCCGCACCACTCACCCAACAGCTCGTCTGCGTCATTGGACTCAGCTTGTGGACTCTGTTTGGCATGGAAATCTATCTCGCACTCTTGTCAGCCATTTGCGTTGGGTTTGGTTTGACGTCTTCCTCCGCCTGGCCACCCTTGTTCGATTCACCCTTTCTCGCCACCTCCATTCAGGATTTTTGGGGCAATCGGTGGCATCACGTATATCGCCAATCCTTTGTACGCTTCGCGACTAGCATAACTTCGCTCTTTTTGGGTAGCAACGCGAAAGCTAATAAGGGGATCGGCCGCGTGGCGAAGATCATCCTCGTTTTTCTCTTGTCCGCCCTACTTCATGTCTCCATCATTGCTCGACATCCTCAAAACCCCGCCCTTGCTCGTCGTGGGCTTTTAGACTGGTCCACCATATTTTTTTTCTTTGGCCAGCCCGTCGGCATGGGGATCGACATCTGTATTGTATACCTGGGAGCAGGTACCACGTGGAGGAGGATCTTCACCTGGGTTTGGTTCCCGTGGACAGCGAGGTGGTGGGCAGATGCATATGTGAAGACAGGGCTCCTGGGTGGATCAGAGCCCTTTATCTCTTGGAGCCCGGTTCGTGGCATTCTCTTTGGCAACTGGTACCCCGAACCGGTGGTGCCATAACAAACGATATTCTCGGTAGCCTAACTAGAGCAGTCTGGACGTCCTAGTCTGTGTGTATCCAATCTGACGGTCAGACATTGTACATATCACGACTCAACCATGCGCAAGATGAACCAATGACTTTCTGCAAGCCTTGTCAGCTCAGTTGTATCGCAGCCAAGTCACCTGCCTACTCTAAGACGTGCATGAGTGGCCGCCTATGGCTAATAACAACCCTTAAAGCAGTGCTGTCATGAGGAGTGGGCGGAGTATCAAAGGCGAGGTTCAAGTAGGGGACATGCCGGGAGCACTCGTGGCGGTGTTATGAAGTTTCCTCACCGACGTCAACTGCGCTCATTCTGTGGACGTACGCGACACAATATTAATAGACTCTGAAACTGCACTTCGATGGCTGCTCCGTTGGATCTGCTTGGTCCGCTCCTTGATCAGTCACTCGCCCATCCTGATGCTTACTCCTCAGAACTGGAGGATTTTGATCTTAGTTTTAATGCATTTCTCGATGAATTCCTGCGCGCACGCGATGATAAAGATAAATACATCACGCCGGAGGTTAGATGAGACGTACGTCGCCTAAGCGACTCCTTAATTTTGACAGTGTCAGCCATGTACAGGGCAACCCTTCTCAGCGACTTCTCCGTCGTGCAGAGGCTTCTAGCACGGAACAAATCTTGTCCCAGAAGCAAGGACACCTTGATGCCAAACGAATAATGGCCAGACGACTGGCCCTGGATGCACGTCTTTCTTCCCGCCGCAACTTGAGACCATTGGCGTTGTCACCTACAGTTTCCACTGATTCACTTTTCGAGTCCAATCGTCCGGGCGGTGGGCCCGTTCGCACGGACGCCCCAGATCTCCAAACCACGGCATACAAGAATTCATTCGCCTCACGCCTGTATGGCTTCACGCGTTCGCTAGTACACTCAAGCCGTGATGTTGTCGACGACCCACCAGGAACCTTGATATATGTGGATTGGGAGACAGACCCCCCGTGGCTCAAACTTATGAAAGATATTCGGCGGCATTACCAAATGAAATGGTGAGGTTCATTTCCAGGAGAATCACCGTAGATTTTAATCAATGGTCGCAGCCACTTGCGTGATGATGTAGTCGAGCCCATCGAGCCCCTTGCGTATGTTTGTCTTCAGCAAAAACACGTGCAACAGGTGCATGAGCTTCTAACAACTGCATTTTGGCCTGGAATCGATAGTAAGGTTTCATTTGTGATATCGCTGCGCGGTTTGCTAACACCATTCATACTTCCTAGTTACTGCATCCCTCGCGAACCCTAAAAAATATACTGTTGTCGCGACGTACAAACTCCTCGTAGTTGGAGTCGCACTTATCTCGCCGCCTCCAGACGATGCATACATAACTTATATTGCCGTAAAGACTGGTTGGGAAAATTCAGGAATCGGCTTGTACGTGTCAGCCTCCGAAATCTCAGTCCAGAAGTGACTGATACAATCTGGTTACGTGTGGTAGGACGATGCTATACCATTTAATCAAATCTAACGACACGCGAGACATTACTCTTCATGTTTCTGCAAATAGTGATGCTATGGTATGTGTGGAAAATAGTACCAGGCGGTTATGTATTGATAGAATCCTGAAGCTTTTATACAACAAAATCGGATTCAAGTCTGAAGGATTCGTAGTAGGATTCTACCAGGATTATTTGCACCCCAAATCGCAGGCCTGTCGGAATGCTCTGCGTCTAAGGCTTCGACAATCGTAGATAGTCTCTCGTAAACCCTACACTTGACCATTACATCATAATACGGATCTACCGACATACTCGTTGACTGGTGTTGTAGCATAAACCCTTCGAAACTGGAAGCTGCTTTTGCTAGAACGCGCGAAATCTTCAACTGCAGAGGTTTGGTGTTCCAACTTCCATACTGTGTTACTCCATTGGCTCGTTATACATTGTGCGGCATTTCCCGCAGCTGGACACGACGATGATGGACTCTACTACTGCATCGAAAGATGCGCAGTTCATCCCGGCGGACGATGATGAATTTGACGAATCGAGTATGCCCGCATTTTCTGGAGCTGCGCTGCCTGCAGCCGATGCCTCTCCAGTCAGCAATTCAAAGAAAGGGAAAATACGCGCTGAAGCTATGCCAATACCGTCTTCAAGTGGTGCTGGCGGCTCGGCAGGGCTTTCAGGAAATATTGGAAGTGTCCCTGTGGGAGTTAAGCCGGCCGTTCGTCAAACAGTTGGCGGTGTTCAAGTCGAGACGAGGTTTGTGCGATGGTGGAGGAGCACAAGCGCAGGGACTGACCTTTTATTGTATTCCAAGATATGCAGGGGATGATACCTTGGATGAACCGGTTCTCACCACTATCGTAGGAACCGCCCTTTACTTTTGAATCACGCTCACCATTCCGACACTCTTTAGAGTCGTGATTTATTGTCCATATACTCAAAACTAATTCAGGTGCTGTATCCAAGAAGGACGGACGTTGGGAAAGAGGCCTTGCGGTTCGTTCTACTGACCCTAAAGACGCGATATCGTCTTGCTGACCAGCCGTTTTCAGCGATTGGACCTCTGGGGACCTCTCATCTTATGTCTTGCTCTGGGCATTACGTTGAGTGTGAATGTTCGTGACAATTTGTGTTCTTCCTTAGATCTTTTTCTTACTATACGTTTCAGGCCCCTAAGTCACAATCACTAGGGTGTTCACTGGAGTCGTGGTCATTGTATCTCTGGGTTCTTTGACAGTCACCCTCAATACTAAACTTCTTGGTGGGAGAGTGTGCGACGCATATTATATGATCTCATTCGTGGACCTCCGCTGAACTTGAGTGATCTCACAGGTCCTTCTTCCAATCGCTCTGTGTACTGGGCTACTGTGTATTCCCCTCGTAATAGCGGGCATTATTTCCGCGTTTGTACGGGTATTATGGGTGCGTGGTCCAGTTGCTCTTGGAGCGTGGGCTTGGTCTGTATGGGGTGAAAATTTTTGTTATTGTATAATCCGTGGTTGCAGGTTGCTCATATTTCCTCTTTTAAGCCTCGATAAACTTTTTGGACGGCACTAAAATTGAGCAGCAGCGCATCATGCTTGCCGTATACCCAATCCTGTAAGTGCTCGACTTAACGTCATCTAGGCGGTGAAGCTCAACGTTGGGAGCTACAGTCTATTCTACTTTATATTGGCCTGGATGATTCTTATTCAATGAAGTATCATGCATATTTCATCGCTGCCAATAGATGGGCTTCTAAGTGGATGAGTCTGAGCGGACTATCTGTGTGTTCTTTCGACCGTATCGGCAGAGCCAGGATGGATTATGCATCCTGGATAGGTGGTCGCTGGGGCTCTGGCTTGTTGACGTAAATTATCGTCGGACTCCGACACTTGGATAATAATACACATTGAGCTTGCCAGGCCATAAGGAGTGCTCCAAGGACGGGCACGAACTTCGAGAATAAAATCGTGGGAGTTGGGCGAGATCCGCGTCGCCGGAGATTCCCGAGCTTAACTAACGACAACAACAATCGAGGATTTTTTTTGGCGCCAATGGCTTCTAAGACGATGCACAAGGTCGGCATGGCGACAATCACTCGCCCACGAGTGCGTAGTTCTGGGCAAGTCGTTTGAGAATTCTTTATTACTATGCAACTGAAGTAATTATCTGCAGACCAACAGGTGTGCCGACCCGTGCGTTCCTAGATGTGCAACTAACCGGGGCCCCGTCAAATATGTGTAGCTGTTGTTCTTATGAATATGGGAGGTCCCTCCACGGTGTGTTATCCTCAGCTTTGGGTGGATCACTGGTCTGATGTTTCTGACAGCTCTCAGAAGTTCACTCATTTTTGTCGCGACTATTTCACGACTCGGACTTGATCCCGCTCCCATTTCAACGTCTTATCGCGCCGGTAATAGCAAAGCGGCGGACGCCGTCTATTGAGGAGCAATACGCGAAAATTGGGGGAGGGTCACCCATTCGACGATGGACAGAGCACCAAGGCAAGGCAATGGTGAAGCTCTTGGACGAGCTCAGTCCCCAAACGGCACCACACAAAGCATATACCATGTTTCGCTATGCCGACCCGCTGACGAATGAGACTCTACAGGCCATGAAAGCCGACGGCGTCAAGCGTGCTGTTGCTTTTTCGCAGTATCCGCAATATAGTTGTTCCACCACTGGTAGTAGTCTTAACGAGCTGTTCCGAAGAGCACCTGCACTTGGCATGGATGGGAATTCTGGTGTCCAGTGGAGTGTCGTGGACCGATGGGCTACGCATCCAGGTCTGGTCGAATCTATAGCCGAAAACATACTGGCCTCACTCGCCAAATACCCGAGTCTGCACGCCCTGGGGTCGTACTTCTTTTTTCCGCACACTCACTTCCAATGGATATTGTCAATCGAGGTGATCCGTACGTTCTTGAAGTCTCTTCGACTGTCACTGCTGTCATTGGGCGGTTACGGGAAAGGAATGGATTCGAGAGCTCGTATAGGCTCGTATGGCAGTCGCAAGTGGGTCCGAAACCGTGGATGGGGATGAAGACCCCTGATGCCCTCAAGGGACTCGCACGGACTGGCCGGAAGGATGTTATTCTTATCCCTGTGGCTTTCACTAGCGATCATATCGAGACCCTCTTCGAGCTCGACCTGGAATATGGCTCGGAAGCCAAAGAGGTTCGGGCTTCTTCCGCTTTATCCGGGTTCGGAGGTGTCTAAACTATAGTACTTGTGTACAGTTGGGTATGAATCTTCAGCGGGCAGAATCCCTTAATGGCTCCCCGATATTCGCTCGGGCGCTGGCGGACATTGCAGCCGAGCACATTCGTGATGTCGACTCAGGGCGGCGGGGGGCTGCGAGCACGCAGATGATGCTTCGCTGTCCGGGCTGCACGAACGAAACTTGCGCAGACCAGAAGACGTGGTTCGCGCGCGGCGGGCGCGTATGATTTTTTATATGGCTCCCTCATGCTGTACGAATATACATTGGGGGGCTATAGCATTATCCGAGTGAAAATGAATGCTGAGTGGGATGTTCTTTGGTTGATAATGGACCCCGTTGCAATGCGAGATGTTCGGCTGCTTGGGCAAAGTCTTTCATCTCACTGTCATAGAGCTGTCTGTCCTGTGTGCCATTGCCCTGGAGCAAGATGTGGTGATGAAATGTTGCCAGTTTTAACAGTTTTGGGAGCAAATGAAGGAGCTTTCTCCTGTGGATCGAAATCCTTGTCATGTTTGCAATGGTCGACGTAGCAAGTGCATTTGGAATGAGATGGATTCTGAGGCACTTGTTCTTGCACACTGCAATGTTTTGGGCCACTGTGGCGTCTTTCATTCTCTTCCCCCTTCATGATATATTTGACTTGGGCTCGATGCGTTTGCAGTTCTTTCCCCTTTCTTGATTCGAGGTTCAGATTCCAGTTCTGGTTTGTTGATTTTGAGTAGTTTCAGGATGCGTCGTCTCACTGAGATGATTGGTTTGCACTTTCCCTCATGAGGGCTATGATTGGATAAAACACCAGCTGAGGGCATACAAAGTAGCTCACGGTGGACTAGTTCCCGCCAAAGCAAGCGGCTTCGGCGATGGCATATCCAATGCAACAAATAAGGTGGTCCAATGTGCTATGTAATAGGTAGATTAGTTATGTACAGAACAAAGGTATCACAGCTCGGCCTTGATGTGCTCCCCGGCTCCTTGACCTTCTCTCGGCCCTCCACAAAGGCACGAAGGATATTCGCCTTGACCTTGATCTCGTCCAACTTACGTGGTGCGAGTGTCTTCTTATTTAGGATCGATGTGAGGCTGTACCAGACGATCACGAGTCAGTATCATACGTCTCGACAAGTATTAGAAGATGCAAAACAGGGGACGGGCAGTGAGACGCACCGCTTGGCTTCCTTCTCGATGTAATCTTCCGTGCCGTTGACGAGCTTCTGCATCACACGCAGGTAGTAGCTCGCGTCGTCACCAAGCGACTGGCCGAGGACCGTGGCTTTCTCGTAGATCGAAGCACGAGAGGTTGATGCAGCTGTGAAGAATTGCGATGCGAGACTGTCAAGCGGTGGGACTCTACCAGCCTATCCCACAGATCAGCACGAAGAAAGAGGTGGCATGGTCAGGGGTATCGACCACGCACCACATCATCCAGACCTCCACCAGGAGCGCGATGGGTACCGCAGTGCTCATTCAAAAAGGAGATGAAGTCCGCCTCACTGCGGCCCTGGTTATAGTCGATTGGGCTCTTGTTCTCACCCTTGGGAAAAATTTGATTGTGGGGTACGAGTTGACACCGTATTCTTTGGCAATGGGCTTGTTTTCCTCCGCATCTGCGTCGAAATCTGCAATGATGCACTGTTCGCGTGCGAGATGAAAGTAGGGAGGGAATGAGCATGCCGACCATTCTATCGAGTCTGCCTATCGGAACGCACCCTGCTCTCGCTTTCGAAGTCCTTCGAGACTATCCGCGTGTAAGACAACTGCAGAACTGAAAAAACTCGGAGAAACATGACTCACTAACTTCCAGAGTTGGCTTCAAGGCCTTGCAGTGTCCGCTATACACCACCGATTTCATAAGGGGCGCACAAATGTTTCAGGCATCAAATCCAACTCACCACCATGGGCAGTAAAAGCTATATGGAGGACGAAGAGCCTCAGCAATGATTCCAGTGACGGCTGTTAATGCAGAGGCTACGCACCGACAAGGACATCTTTATCTTTGTTGAGTGCAACTTTGTTGAAAGAGTCGGTGTCCAGCCGGAGGGTGACTGGTGGTGGCGGTGGCTTGATGACAGATTTGATACTGGATTTGGTGGCGACGCTAGCACGAAAGAACCATAAGAAACTAGATCCTACCCATTTAACACAATCAACCTACAATGTACTCAATGCCTCCAAATCCCGACCACCTGCATAATCTTCCGGCTCGGAATTGACCCCCTTCGGGAACCACTTGAGTGCTACAATTGCGAATGTGTTAATGCCAAAAGGGAGGTGCAGAACAGAGCATGTAATTGTACTTGGGAAACCCTTGATGTCGTATTTTTTGCCAATTTCCTTCCCATCCCCGTCTGCATCAATCTTGACAATCTTGACCTTGTCCTTAGAGGAGGAAGATGAGATTTCTGGAAGTATTTACAATCGTAGTAATACCTTGGATTTGCTGAAGGCGTCTGCAAGTCGCTCGTATGTGGGAGCGAGGTTCTAACACGCTAACATATTAGTCCCCCGTCAAAACACCACGGGTGAGGTGATCCATGCCTTGCAGTGCCCACTGTTAAAGCATCGAAGAGCATATTAAGAGTATTAATAATACAGCGTTCAGCGAGAAATATACGGGTGATAGAAGTCGAGACCCACATACCACCACGACGCATAACTAGGGCATAAAGGAAGGGACCAATTAAGATTACAAGAAGAGTACAAGATGACTGCTTCACAGGAACGCACAATTCGACAAGGGAGGGGGTATCACCCAGTGTGGCTGCGAAAGTTTTTGACGTTGCCTCCAGGACATTCGACGCTAGAGCTAAGTGGGCGGCCGCAAGAAGGGCAGAAAGAGTCAAGAATCGCATGGTGGAATTACTGAGATATCGTTTACGACGTGGATGATGGGGAACCTTCGCCTTATGTAATTATTTGCATCCGCCGAATGTGACTGATCCTGTGCTGGCGGCGCTATAACTATTGAGGAATTCGTATTCTCCTCACTCTCCTGCAATGGCGGCTGACCACAACCTAGATGCCCAAAATGCGGCAGAGAATGAAGTTGAGGGAGGAGAGGAGTATCTCGATCCAAACGACGTGCTCATTGAGGCACCTGGCGATGGAGACGCATACATGGAAGATCCGGATGACGACGAAGGGGACGATAGGCGCGGCGCTGAGGAAGATCAACAAGGTCCACAGGAGGGCGATGATGAGATCGTCTTCGAAGACAATTCCATCCAACAATTCCCTACTCATCAGAAGCCCGTGTTTGCCGTCGCCGTGCACCCGACACTGCCCATTGCTGCATCGGGCGGCGAGGATGACATGGGGTACCTATGGGACATCAACGATGGCCAGCAGATTGCTAGACTGTCGGGTCACACAGATAGTGTGTCGTGCACAGCATTCAGTGCAGACGGTACGATGGTCGTCACTGGTGGAATGGACGGGAAGGTTCGTGTGTGGCGCAAGATTGCTAGCGATCCTAGTGGGAAACAATGGGAGTTTTTGACCGAGATCGTTGGCCCTGACGAAGTTATGGTGCGTTTGCATCTTCAATAGATATTCGATCCTCTGACGGGGCATATCGCGTTCGTCCCAGTTCCTCCGATGGCACCCGAAGGGGAATGTGCTCCTGGCTGGAGCAAACGATTCTACCCTATGGCTATGGCAGCGTGCATATATCTTCCCTCGTCATGCAGCAAACACTACTCTGAAACATATTGCTGTCTTCTAGTTCCATCAGGGAAAACGTTGCAAGTCTTCGCAGGCCACAACGGGTCCGTACAGGCTGGTGATTTTACACCCGACGGAAAGCACATCGCCACTGGGGATGGGAACGGAAGTCTCATCCTGTGGGACCCACGTTCGCCAGCGCCGTTGTGGAAATTGACAGGGGCAGACGGGCGATACTCGCTCAAGGGTGGTATCACCGCGCTGGGAATCAATCCGTCATCGTCATTGGTCGTAGTTGGTGGGTCGGCGGGTGGCATACGCGTCGTGAACCTGGCGAAAGGGACCGTCGTAGGCGCACTCGAGGGTCATGACCCGGGGGAAAGTATCGAAGCGATCGAATTTCTGGAGTTCGGCGCAGGGGCTAGTATTGGGCAAGGCTCTGGCATCATGGCCACGGGTGGGACGGATGGGAAGATTTGCATTTGGGATCTCGCGGTTATGAAGCTTCGGTCCACGTTACAGCACGATGTGCGTAATATTGGTTTTATTCTGTTTTGTGGCTCGCTCGTGACATACGGAATACCTCTTTTTAGGACGCAGTTACTACTCTTGTTTCACACCCTCAGCCTAATGGGCATATCCTTACATCGGGCTCTGTCGATCAAACCTTGAAAACATGGGACGCCCGGGCCGGAAAGCTCCTTCAGGAGCACCTAGGTCATCAGGGACCCGTGTTCAAGGCGGCGCTCACTGTGGATGGGGAGGTCGTGGTGAGTGCCAGTGATGATGGAGTTTGTTTGGTCTTTAACACCACGTAGATGTACATGATTCTTGTTGCTATCAATTTGTTGTTGTCATGATAAAAACGAATACTTGATCTGTTGATTTTCCTGGCTAATGGAGTCTGGTTTGATTCTTATCTGTTCGACGTCTGTACATCCAGCACGGATCAGCATTGTCACGGTGTGACAGTAACACAAGCACTAACAGTGGCATGCGCTTATCATGGACGGTGGGACGATACCCCAAGGGACACCCCGTTCCTCCCTCTCGACTCTCCTGCTCGTGACGTTTTTTATTTTCATGCTCTCTGGGAGTGGGGAGGACCCAAATTCACATAAAGAGATGGGTGTGTCAGCTAGCATTCGTCTGCCCTTGCCCAAGCTCAACACCGCCCGGTATCTAGAGAGTGTGTATGAAGCCATGATACACCAGAGCTCAAATTACTCCGCATGGCTTAACAATAGTGTATCCAATTTTACTCTGGTTAGATACAGCTCCCTCGCGACGCGCTCACACTACTCTTACGCTTCTTTTGAAAGATCCCCGAACCGCCAACTCTTTCCCCCCTGCTGCACTCTGTAATACCACAAAAAGAACCCTTAGACTCATCCGCCACCTCCTACTATCACAACATCACTGGTTTCATCCACGGCGATGTAACAGGGTACAATCTCAGCCTCCCGCTTGATCCTTCTTTAACGTGGACCCAATTTGCGGCGCCATTTATCCAAACTCTCAATCATACTGCGGCAGCTCTCCGGACGTCCAATTCTCAACTCCTCAGTATGTCTAGTGTAATGGTGAATTTGAGAGAAACGAGCACACCAGTGGCCAACACTACGCGGTTCTTCCGGGTGAGCCGGTTTTCCTCATTATATAACGAATCATCGGTGGAGATATTGATAGGCATGTTTGTTGCAGGGTACGATGGACGTATCTAACAAAAGGAACAAAGTAGTTCGAAAATTAGAGTTCGATGGTGTACATCTTTTGGAAACCGGTGGATTTCATGCCCTTGTTAGTCCTCTTGGGTGCGTGCATGGGATGTCTTTTTTCTTGCCGCAATTTAGTGAACTAATGATCGCACCTTGCAGAGTACATCCTGATATTCGACAACTATCTGCGTTGGTCCCCGAAGGTTTTCGAAACTCGACAATGTACGCTGTGCAAGAAGAACTTCAGTCGCGTGTGAAGAAATTTCGCGCGATGGCGGATGCCGCGTCGATGTACAGTGATGATGAACCGGGTTTGTACTTTCGTCCTGTTCTGCTCTGTCTGGCTGGCTGATCCGCTGCCCGGGGTTCTTTCACAGAAGAAGACCCCGCGCATCAGTGCACCTTTATATTTCGAGGACAAATGACCCCTTCGCCAATTCCGGAAACGTCCATGCGTGAGCTGGAACGCGAGTCAGCGCATCCTACTGGGGTCAGGACAGCCCGCACGCCACCCAGCAGAGTCGATGGCGTCTTGGTCAGCGAGGATTGTGCCTTCTTGGTGAAATTAAATCGTGGGATCGTTCTCAGGTGCAACTTGTCGTCTGTTTGATTATTTGTCAACTAAAGTAATTTTTGGATTGTATATCAGTGCAGATAGATTCTGGCGCAAAGCGATAACATGTGGGTGTTTTTCCCTTCAATGGATATTTGCAGACTCATCCCCCTCATTCCAGACTCCGGGTTGGCTCTCATAATTTACATCAGTCTCCTAGTTTTGATTGTCAATCAAATGGAATGGACCCGGACGCCTGCTGCGATATCGAAAGTGTCCCGATGGACATTTGCAATCCAGGCGATTGCCGATTGCTATGCATTTGTCGCTGTGAGCCTCTATACGTTCTCTAACTGTTTCAGGTAAGACTAAAAATTCTAGCAGCACATTACCATTGGCATGATGGCGAATAATCGGGCTTCGTTGTCATTGATCGCACCGGGTTTCGCAGCAGCTACATTGTTCCTTGTTTTCGAAGTGGTACGTATCCCATTGAACAAGTAGCGATCAAGAACTTGAGATATTCCCCTTTCTCTTGAAACTTTAGCGCTATGCTGCCCTGATGCATCGAATACAAAGTGTAGAGGATGCGGCGGCTGCAGCGGCAGTGGCACCACCCCCACCGCCTGCACCACTTACTCCTGCAGCGGCGGCGGCGGCGGCGGCCACACGGAGATTAGCCTCCCACACAACCCCAGATTCTCTCCTTCCGCAAACGAATTTACCCCCTAGTGCTGTGGCACGAATGCAGTCGCCCGCAGAACTACCATCTATATTTGGAAATTCATGGGGCTTATGGGCCCGGTCGTTGGGCGATCCCGATTCTCGAACATGTGGGTGCCGCTCTTCCCTTTCTTGAGTATGCGCACGTGACGTGGACTCATTTTTATCATATACAACAGGGATCTTCGCTTTGTTGATAATTATAGTGCTCATACAGGCGATCGTGAGCTCCAAACTGCTCCTCGTGGCCCTATTACTCCTGCATTCGTTCTGGATCCCTCAAATTGTGCGAAATGCGCGGAAGGGAACGAGGCGTGCTCTTAGGAAACGATATGTCTTTGGGACAAGCTTGGCTAGGATGTACTTTCCACTTTGTGAGTTCAGAGGACTTGATCACTGCGTTGCATGCAGTTACTCAAGAATCGTTGGCGGCCGGCAGATGCTCTTGCCTGTCCTGATAACGTTTTATTTACAGAGCCAAATAGTACGGTTTCTTTTCATCGTAGCCCTTGGTGGAATCTGAAGCATTTTTCCTCGTAGATTGGGTATGGGTGCTCGGTATTTGGGTTTGGATCCAGGTACTGGTGCTCCTTGGCCAAGAGTACATTGGGGCTGCGTTCTTCTTCCCCAGAGGCGTGGGTATTCGAGTCTATTTACTACTCTGCTCTCCTGTTTCTGATCTGACGATTGGGGGATCTTCATTCTTGTCAGTGGGAGCACGTTAAAACCTACGACTATCACGCCTTAATACCACTCCCAGACCCTGAGGCGCCCGATGCCGTCCACAACATGGGCGACTGCTCTGTCTGCCTCGAGCCCATCGTCCTACGCCACACCCCCGACATCGCCGTCGTGGGGGGACCGGTAGACAAGGAGGCGAGCGCACTCTTGCAGAGCGTGAGTGCGCGGTCATACAGTCTGGCACCGTGCCATCATATGTTCCACACCGCGTGTCTGGAGCGGTGGCTTGGTGTGAAGAATATTTGTCCGGTTTGCAGGAGACATTTACCGCCTCTGTAGACCTTATAATTCAAGTGCGTGTTCTTACTCTCGCCGTGCAATTTGGAAAGTGATGTTGATTTGCGCGATTTCTCTAGTAAACAACGGGTTGTCCAACACACTGTTTACAAACTCAAGTAGACCTCTACTTGTCATCAACGTTTTATTAGAGAATTTGACCTATATGACGAGGTAACAACGATGATTAGGGCTGACTTATTATTACGTGATAAGCACCACAAGGTCACCTCACACTGAGGACCGCACAATCTTGACACTACTTGTTCAGACGAACCACAGACTAGCAGCCTCCTTGCGGTATATAAATCGAGAATTACACACACTGAACGAGATGGAGCCATATGGGACATTCACATGAATGAGTTCAAGGCGGCGGCTGACAGTAGAGATGGCTGAGGCTATATTAACATGGACAATCGCATATCCGGCCAGCCTCACAAATCTGCCTTACTTGAGCATGAGGAACACTGCCATATCTCTTATCTATGCTCAATTGCACTCATGCCCCAGAATGCGGGGCCGACATGAGGGGGGTTATTTTCGGAGATTGCTGCTATCAGACTTTTAGATTCATGTGCTTTCATTTTATTATAAGCTTGCTTGCGGAGTTTCATCAAGGCAGGATTCTAAGATTGAAGAAATAGTTATGCAAGAATCTGGGGGGTGTCCTTGCAGGCCTATTTGGGATATGGGACTGTTGACCCCTATCGCCATCCCCAACTTCGTCCACTTCTATACTTTGGCTTCCTGGGGCAGAGATTGAGGCGGATTATTGACGCACGTGGGACGTGGGAACATACACCATGCTGCCGGTCTCCCCTTACGAGCGATGATGCATCTATTGTCTTCTCGCCCCTACGATAATGTCTCTTCAGGTCGACGAGAAGAATGAGGTCCACCTCGACACCGAGAAGGGAATCAGTAAGGAGTTTCAGGACATCCTTAACATTGATGATCCGATATTTCGAAGGGACGTGGATGAGGGTGTAGACCGTGTCTACGTACTCAAAACCGAACTCAGTGCGTGTCGCTCTCTATTCAAATCTTGCACCCTTTGAGCCCCCTATTCCAAAGTCAACCTCTGCATGCAGCGCGAAATCGGTATGGGGAGGTATCAATGGGAGCTCTTCGTTCTGAGTGGTTTTGGATGGGCGGCTGATAGTAAGTTTCGAACTTTTTTTTTGCACATCGCAACCTGAGATCGCGCCTTTGATGTGTCCTCCACAGACATATGGCTTCAGGGTGTGGCCATTATTCTGCCTAGTATAGGCAACGAGTTCGTCGCTCATAAAAATTCATTTCCTTGGATTACCTTTTCCCTCTTTGCGGGTCTCATACTTGGTGCCACCACTTGGGGTGTCTTGGCGGATATCATTGGACGGCGTCTCTCGTGGAACATCACCCTCTTTTTGGCTGGAATTTTTGGGATCTCTGCGGGCGCATCTCCTAACTTCGTCGCACTGGGAGCTCTGGTCGCTTGTCTCGGATTTGGTGTCGGCGGAAAGTGAGCTCAAGCCAAACCCTATTGGTTTTGACTCAACTCTACACTGCAGTCTCCCTGTGGATGGTGCTTTGTTCCTCGAGTTCATTCCCCAATCGCATCAGTGGCTTCTGACTCTCCTGAGTGCTTTTTGGAGCTTTGGTATGATTCCAAGTTCATCCCAGCCACCATAAACCCTGATCACTTTATTTCAGGGCTTCACTGGTATAAATACGGTTCTCGAGCGCGCAAACATGACTAACTCTGTTGGCGCAGATATCATGGCCATTCCTCGTCAAATATTCGTGCCCGACGGTGGTGGTTGGGGGTCCACCTTGCCTCAAACCCGAGAACATGGGTTGGAGATACAGCTAGTGAGTCAAAATCCTTATCCAGTGATAGTCACCCTCATCCCGATTCCCTTAAAGCTACACACTGTGAGTATCTTTCATGCCCCAAGGATACTCTTTATCATTCGGTGCATAATTTCAGCGGTGCCTTGACATTTGTCATGTGGATCTTTCGCCCTGTGATATTCACAATGCAAGAGTCTCCCAAGTACCTGCTGGCGAAGGGGCGGGATGCCGATGCTATCAAAGTCAGGACTAATAGAACCTCTTATCTCACGGCAAGTCACTGCCATTAATATTACCATTATTCCAGGTTCTGGAGTACATCGCCAGGCGTAACGGGGTATCTATATCGTTGACATTAGAAAAACTTGAGGCCATTTCCAGCCTCGTTGAAGCTCTAAGTGTCGCCAAGCCCCCCGTGGATACTGCTTAGACCATAAAGAAGACATTTTCTCGTGTGAATTTATCTCATGTTAAGCCACTGTTTAGCACACGGCGTCTCGCTGTGAATACCAGCATTACCATCTTGCTCTGGGGGATAATTGTGAGGTCTTTATACAAATCAAAAAGGTCATGTTGATGCTAATACATAAAATATAGGGATTGGCGTTCGTGTACCGTCCAGCACCATGTCGTGTGCGAGGCCCTAATCTATCTCTTTCCCTTTATCACATAGCTTCCCTCTGTATAATGGTAAGTCGCCCTGGTTCCTTCATGTTCAATAGATACTGACAACGGCTCTCTCTGTAAAGCATTCCTCCCTATCTACCTGTCGCAGCATGCCGCTATAACCGGAGGAGGCATAAATACTACGTACAGAACAGATATTTTAACTTGCTGGCACGTGTAATAGGAACGAGAAACGCCATCCAGGAACTATTCTATCATTTCCGTGCTCGGCATTCCAGGAAGTATACTCGCGTGTATAGCAGTGGATTGGATTCGAAGCGGAAACGGTCATTTAGCCATTGGAGGGAGGAAACTTGCCATGGCGGTTTCAACTGCACTCACGGGCATTTTTCTCTTCGTATTTACTACTGCGACAAACAACAACAGGTGAGATCGCATTTTCGGTCGCTTCTGGAGGGTTCGGGACCTTATGTCTGGGGCCTTAGCGTGCTTGGATACAACTGCGTGACATCTTTGACCCAGTAAGCCTCACGTCCCGTGTTCATCGGAGTCGGAAATTCTGTCCTGCCAGAAATGCTGTTAGTGACCTGTGACTACCCGATTTTATTACTGAACTGCCGAACATGACGGATTGGTTTTGGCTCAGATGTACGGAGTGGTGAGTCATCACAATGTGGAGTCACCAGAGCTCTGATCTTGTCATATGATCTAGCTATACGCGTACACCCTGGAGGTAATTTCAATTCGTTTTTCGGCATTGGATCATCTGAATTTGTCTGTCCGCCGTAGGTGTTCCCCGCTCCCCACAGGGGTACTGGTGATGCGTTGTGTTCGGCATTCAATCGCGTGACGGGTCTTATGGGTGAGTAGCCTATGGCTCGTTTCTTTTATGTGTGGGCTAAATGACCTACCACACAGCGCCAATTATTGCCTTGTATGCGGACCTCAAATCACATGCACCTCTTTACGTTGCAGCGAGTCTTTTTCTTGTGACATCCGTACTTATGCTATTCCTACCGATCGAGGTCAGAGCTCTCCGGTTGCACAGTACCTTGAGCCTTTGGCTGAATTTTACTTGCTCTTATCGTAGACTGCGGGGAAAGCTGCACTATAGGGATCACGAGGGGGGAATAATACCACGGTATTAGAACCCGGAGGTGTTCCTGACCCCTATTGCTCATCCAGTACACGTCACCTCTGTAAGGAAATTGTGTGGAATATCTAGGATTCTACAGACAGTTTCCAGCAAATGTTCGAGGCACTAAATTATTTCTCGGAAATTAGCAGATTCAGAGCTTAAAATTGCACTCATGAGTTGTGTGGCCCCTCCAGAATGGAGAAACTGCCTGTTTATTATGGGCGGGTACCGGCTGTCTTTGTGTATCCGTCGGTAGTATATTTTTGGAGAGCCTAAGCATACATCAAGTACAGAGCTTACAGCTAGTTGTTTTCCTACCAATAGGGGTATACCCCAATGTACTGGGATTCTGTTGCAGGTCCTGGGCTCTGGGACCCTTAGGTCCTTACATCCCAGCTCTGCCTGTAGTGTCAGGTGGAAGAAATGCATGAGACCTCATAGGGCCTTTTGGAGACTTCCTGTGACCTCGAGCTATACTGGATTATTATTGTGGCCATGCAAAATCCTTGAAACCCGGAGGTCGGCCGCCGGATCGGTTACATAAGACGCATGCAGGATACCGCGGCGCGTAAGCTCAAGTTGGATGGAGTACCGATCGGAATCGGCAGCAGACCCATTCTGCTGACATACTTGATGTGGGCAACGCCAAAGGATCTAAAGATGGTCCCAAAGGTGAGCTCGGGATCGGGGTGGCCTTGAGGATTGCCTCTCTTCACTCTGCAATCCACGTGTTTCAAACCGCTCTAGACCATGGCCATATGGATCTATCTCAGGCTTGGGAGCCAGCATTGGCAACACCGGTCCTAAACGTATCGGTTTATAGCCGGTTGATGTGGCTGTAGCCCCTATATTTATACTTTCTTCGGTGGCCCTAAATAGAGCGATTGTGAAGATGAAATCAGTTATGCCTGCTTCGTGTGGGCACTGCCCAGCATCATCCCAAAACATTATTATTTTGATGGGCCGAGAGGACAGATTCAATAGACTTGGACAGACCTGAGAGGGGTGTCTTTTTGTATCCGCGCTGAGTTTGCCGGCACCATTGCGCACAAAGCGAGACAAACTCGGAGCACTAGAGGGAGTGGGGGAGGCACACCTCCCGTTCTGATTAGAAAAGGGGCATCTGAAAATTGATTGCTTCCCTCCGGGCGGGGAAATAACGTGCCAACTCCGGTCCAAGCTCAACCTTCATATACCTCTTCTGGCCCTATTCGTTGGGCTCCTCCTTCTACACCATGCCCACCATCTACTCTTCCCCCTACCCCCCCACCTCCATCCCCAGGATCTCCGTATTCAACTTTTTCTTCCCCAACAATGATCCCCATGCAAACCTTCCTGCATTCATCGATGGGATTTCTGGTCGCGTCCTCACCCGAGCCCAGCTTCAACGAGACGCCAGAGTCCTTGCATTCGGCCTCCGCAATAGCTTAGAGAAACTCCATGGCGCCCTCAACGTCTCTCGCAATGGCACCATCCTCGTCTTCAGTCCGAATTCCATGTCCTATCCTCTCATTATCTGTGCTGCTCTCGTGGGCGGGATACGCCTTTCCCTCGCGAGCAGTGCTCTCATGCCTCCCGAACTTGCTTATCAGATCAAGGACTCTGAACCGAGCCACATTGCTGTCCATCCCACACTATTTCCAGTCCTTCTCAAGGCACTCGAGATTCTGGGTGTCGAGTCCAAGGACTTCCGCCGGCGAATCATTTTGCTTGCTCCTCCCGATGAGGTCCCTCCTGAATTGAACTCGCAAGGCTGGCTCAGCTTGGGTGATGCCATGAAAGCTAACAGGCAACTTCAACCTGAGAGATTTGATCGTGATGAAGCCGATCAGACGACCTTGATCCTCTATTCCTCAGGGACCACTGGTTCGCCTTCCGCATTTCTCTATTCGCGCCTCTGCACTGAACACAAGTTGTCAACCCCCTTAGGACTTCCGAAAGGGGTCGAGCTGACCCACTACAATATCGTTGCCCAAGTTCTTTCCATGCAAAACTCCAAGCGGTATCCCGATCAAGCAGGTGTTGATGTAACCATTGGAACCGTTCCTTATTTCCACGTTTATGGTGTCCTCAGCCTCATCCACCATCCCCTCGCTAGTGGAATCGCAAGTGTGGTCTTGCCTAAATTCGAACCTGCGACGTTCCTGAGTGCAATTCAAAAGTATCATGCGACCGTGAGTCCCTTCTTCATTCGTATATCCGAATAGCATGTGATATGCCCTATCCGCTGCAGTCCGCATATTGTGCTCCGCCCTCGATTGCCTTTATAGCCAATTCCCCTCTCGTGGGCGATATGACCTCTCGAGCTTGAAGATCATCCTATCTGCTGCAGCTGTGCTCAGCACAGCCATCGCACAAAAGGCCGTTCTACGACTCGGGGCTGCAGGTGCTAAAGACGTGCATATCTGCGAAGTGTACGGACTAACCGAAACTAGTGAGTGGACTCTATTGGCAACTTGGTTCTTCTGAATCTTGACAGTAGGCCTTCCTCCTTGCTCTTTAAATCTCTCTAGCCGGCGGGGCTACCACCACCCCCTATGGATATAAGGATAAACCCACTTCGTGTGGTCGTCTTGTGGCAAATGCGGAGGCTCGTCTCGTCCGCGACGACGGAACGGACTCAAATGAAGGGGAACGTGGCGAGCTTTGGATTCGGTGCGTTTTCTTATAGTTCTCGCACCTCACCCGTAATCTTATTCATCCCGCGACGTTAAGGGGCCCATGCGTGATGAAGTAAGAAGAGTGAATCCAATCTTCACTCAATGCTGATGGTGGGTTTGTTAGAGGATATTTGAACAAACCTCATGCTACTCGGGAAGCAATGGAGGACGGCTTCTATAAAACTGGGGATATACTCGTCCGCGATAATGAAGGCTTCTTTTACATCGTCGACCGAAAGAAGGAGTTGATAAAATATCAAGGATATCAGGGTCAGCCCAATTCTTCCGCACAGCAGGACACTAAACCATGATGGATTACCACTCTAGTTTCACCCGCAGAAATTGAAAACGTGCTGTTCCAACATCCGGACGTTGAAGACTGTGCTGTGATAGGAGTGTCAGATCCTGAGACCCAGAACGAACTTCCACGGTTCGTCTCTCCCCCCTGATTTCGTCTTTCGTTTTTCCCGCCCCTACCGAATACGCTATCCTTCGTCAGGGCATACATCGTTCCCCGAGATCGGACCCTTGTCGGCAAGCCTGCCTCGACGCTGACCCCGGATATCCAGCAATGGGTCAAGGACCGATTGTCTCCCTACAAGGCCCTTCGTGGTGGTGCGTTTATGGGCCTGTGTTCTATCTTGAGCTGTGGAAACTCACCAAGTTCGATCATCATCTTTTCGTTGATTGTCGGAATCATCAATTCAGGTGTGAGGCTTATCGCTGCGGTCCCCAAGTCTCCTGCTGGGAAGGTCCTCCGCCGAGAACTCCAGACGCTTGCGAGGAACGAGAAGATGAATGCGGTGGCCAGGCTGTGAAGGGTTACTTACACAAGCCAATGATCTTCACGTGCTTTTTTCAAACTACCGACTTTTATTTACTGAGTGCTACCACGTACAGTTTGTCCTGTAATTCCCGCAGAGTACTGCAGTGTTACGACCTTAACCCACGTGACTTTGCGTAACAGTAAGCCCCTAGGTCGTTGTGACCACCGACGATTAAGCCCTTGGACTAGGGAATGCATTACGTAATACAGTATACCTCTTCCAACGTGTGCCCCCAGGCGCCTGCGACCTGTGACCGACCCCTTATAAGGTTAGCGCCCTGAGGCTTGTGACCTGTGACCGAGGCTTAAGGTCGTAACACTACAGTATCTCGTGCGTCTCGTGTAGTGTTGCCGAGGCTCCGCTTGGTTCGGATTGACTTCACGAGGCCCCGCATGAGACTTCCGTCGACTCCCGAAGTCGGAGTGTATTTAAAACCAAACCAAACCCCACACGTTTACTGTATTTAATTGAGAAAGAGAATGGGTTCCCAGAAAAGGTCACATGATTGGCCATTTTGGCGCCCAAAAATCTGGTCCTTGAGCCTGGACCTGGGCAGAAGAATGAGCAAGGCTTGTATATTGATTTCAAAATTATTCATAATAAACTATGCTATGCGGGAATTGCCAGCACAGCCACACCCGCGCGTTGCGATCGGGCCACAAATTTTTCTTGCATTGGTCCAACCCGGACTCCAGAGCAATTCTGTTTTAGACAAGAGGCATTCACCATGAATTCTAACAGGGCTGGTGACCCCTACTCCGGCTTTCCTGGTAACTCCGCCCAGGTAACGGTTGGCGCTGGTCATGGTTCCTTCAACATCCCCCCCCCTCTAATCCCGCCTCCTCCTTCTCCTTTTTCCTTGTCCCTGCTCAACAACCTCCCCCCACTCCCAGGACACGCCCCTCCTTCCCAATGAGTCAATCCTCCCCTTCCATTCCCGCTGTCGCAGCATACCGAGCGCCTGCTCACAAGCACGCCCACCATTTACACTCTATCCCTCCGAGAGAGAAAACCGCTCGCAAACTTATCCTCGACCATATGCTCTATCTCCATGCGCATGCTCGTTTTATTCAGGCGCGATCAGAGCTCGGCATGGCTCGCCCTGGTGCGACTCACTTGGATGACACAGAGGATGTACAAGCTCTCACTTTTGGTGTGACCGGTATGGACAGGCACAAGTCCAACAGCGTTGATAAGTTTCGATTCTGCCCTCATGTTGATCTAGAGTTAGCGCGAGAACAAAGAGCTGCCGCCGAGGGAATGGAAAAGGTGTCTTTCCAATCCACCATGCATACTTGCATATTTGAATCTCATCTCACAGTGCACTCGCTAGGTCTTGTCGTCTTTGCTCATTCAGAATGGTGATCTGAATGATCGCTCGGATCATACCGGGAGTGGAGGACGCCCCTTGCCTTCTGGCATCCGTCTCCGGCTTGCACTCTCGGCCCTTATAAACGATTTCTTTGCTCGAGATGTACATGTTTTCGAACAAGACGATCCCCCAGACGAAGCCCTACATGCTTCTCCATCCGATTCATTGGAAACACCCATGTCCATTGCCTCTATTATATCCGATCCCCCATTTCCTCCTAATGGTTATCCGCACACTCCAATCTCAGTTCCTGTTTCCATTTTTCACTTGGCCATGGTATCGTCCTACAAATTGCCTACTCTTAAATCAGGCATTGCCATATCCCTTCCTGGATCTATACCCCCTCCATCCCTCGCGTCCCGGATCCCATTCTCCGTGGGCATTGGACCCCATGGCAACCTCTCTCCGGCCTACTTCCGCCTCAGCTTCATCCCCTTCGAGATCTCATGCGCCGCATGTCTGGAAAGCTGTCGGTCGATCTCGAGAATTATACAACGCCGGTATCAAAAGGCGACGTTCTATTTGCGTACGCCATCTCACACCGCTGGACGAGTGTCCACAGTTATGCGTTCATGCAGCAGCTTACACGTCCCGCGAACCCCGACAAGCACTCACTAATATCGGCACTGGTCTGTCCCATTCAGGCCCTCCCCTCCGGCGTCGCCGGCGCTTAGGAACCGGCGGTATCTCGTCTGCCGGAGGAACAGGCGCACGGATGGCTGACCTCTTACCTCGATTTCTCAAGCTCTCAGCGCTGGTCGCTCGCGAATTAGGTAGTGAAATGCGCGGAGAGCAACAAGAAATTTACGACGAGGAACCCAGCCCCCGAGATCAACTTGCTACTAACCAACGCTCTTCCTCTACTCCTTCGCCCACTGTCACACCCATCCATTCAGATCCAATTTCGACTACTGGCGATGCGCGCCCCACTCGAGAATGGTACGCTCTTCTCAGTGGCATTGTTACCCGTGCAGTGCTCGAAGGATATCTCGGGAAGGGATGGCTTGGACCCGATTCTCTTGAAGTCTTGTTTGGCTTGGGCATTGGAGTTGACTGGAACACGTTGGATCATATCGATCACCGCCAGGCTTCGAATACTACGCGGTCGGGAAGCTCCGCAGCGTCCCCTGATCCCCTTCGGGCTGGAACCCCTAGGGTACAAGACGATATCAATGAAAACGACGACAACGACGGATCCAACTCCACCGAAACTCGCTCGACTTCGTGGTTCGGTGAAGACGACATGCAGTTTGAACTTGATTCCATGCCAACTCTAGCGGACGCAGCAAAGATCCTATTCGGTCGGGGCACCCCGGCGAATGCCACGACATCATACACTCCTGCACCGTCTGCACCCCCGTATGGATTTGCAACGACAAGGTGGAGTCCTACTTTCACGCGTCCCGGAATCGAAGGTGGAGATCCAGAGTGGGAATGGGAGATGTCTGAACGAATTGCAGAAGTAAGTCGGTGTGCTTCCAATAGGGTCCTTTTTTTTCTCCTTACTGTTCGCCCCGTCTTTCCATTTTCAGTTCTCAACTATTGCGCCCCAGACTCCCGATTTAATGAGCCACCTAAATGAGTTGTCCGCGCGATATCCACCAGAACCTATCGAACGCGCTGGGGTGAGGTTTTGTGAAGCCGTTGCGAATTGGAGGGGTACTCCAGAACTCGAGGTGGTCAGTACCCTTTGCCCCTCTTCCTATCTAACTGCGAATCTGCTAATAAAATCGCTCCTGCGACAATGTTGGTCCCCTGCGCCTGTCGGGTTCTCTCTGTTCACAGTACAAATCTAAAGTTCGAATTCCTGCCCCGTCCTCAGTTATGAACGGCCCTTCAACTGCCACGTTCTCTCCGCCTCGTTCCGCTTCCACGTCGACCTCTGTGGCATCGACGTCCCCCACACCGACTATGACGTCAAACACCCCGAATATTTTTTCCTACTTCGCTATACCTGGGAGGGTCAAGCTTTCCGGGGTCCCCTCTTCTCGAAAGCGCCCGAGAGATGATATCATCCCCTCAGCGCTTACGGGGAGTGTGAAACGTAGAATGTGAATACGGAGGCAACAATTTGACACAAATATAACCAGGGGCTCGCGTGGTTGATCCACGCATACTGCGACCCCTATCTCCCCACTCATCCCCTTATTCATTCAGCACATCCCCCGCGCCATGGTCATAATCCACAATAGACATGACATCACTAAAGGTTTTTTTTGTTATTGTTTCTATCTTTTTTTTTCTCCACCCGTTGTTTCCATGACTATCTTTATTGTAACCCCCCCCCCCCAAAAAAAAAAACTTGGGTGGACTCGTATTACAGTATTCTACATGATCGAACTGGTTTCTTTCTCTTTTCTTCAGCCTTTGAGCTCTTGTCTGGTACATATAATTGCTTCTTGACGGCACCTTTTTTGTAGTCGTTTTCTATTTACCGGTATCATTATAGACAGCACTGCGATCGCTCATCTTGAAAGGCAATTGCTTTTGAGGCATACAATTTGACGCATTGTGAGGCATATCGGCAAAGAACCATGCGTGAAGAATGAATACGATAGGACCAGTCCAAAACCATTCCCAATGAGATGATGAGACCTCACATATTCAGACGTATTATGGAGCCCTGCACGCATGCAGTCCCTGGGAGGCGGGGGGCCTGGGGGAAGTGGGATCGTAACAGGGCGAGGTTTTCAATGTTTTTGACCTTTATAGGCATGATATATGGCCTTTGTACAGTACTCTTGGAATTAGACTTGCCAGTGGAGTCTACAACCAGGTCAGCCTAGGGAGGCTCGAGGACTTAAGCTGCTTGCGATTCCCCCGTCCATGGTCCAGGTCCCAAGCCCAAGTCTGGACTTCGTACTCTAGCTTGTGCCCCTGACAATGGTTTCTCTCCCATACATATTCTAAAGAGCGCAAGATCGGGAGGCGTATGTGCAACTAGCTGTTCTGCAGTCCTGAGATCTGGCTGATGTTATATCTGAATGTACAGTAGATGCAATCCGCGTGATTGAGAATCGTTCACAATAAGCCCATCTCTTGAGTGACGTTCCGCTCTCCACGAAAAATGTCGATAACATTCGAAAGCAAAGTAGTACTCTGTTTGGGTGCTCAATAGACATGTCCTTTTGTTGCCGTTGCCGCCATCAACGATTAACCACTGCACTATATATGTACACAATATGCTTATCAGAGGGAGTCGCGCAACCAGGTCAGTAACCCCTTGGTACCTGTATAATGATCAGGTGGATGAGGACGGCAAGTAATCCGCTTCGGAGTAGCACGTACCATCGCGCTCCCAGATTCGCCGATTAGGACTGCGAAACAAGTTTCCTTCCACCAATAAGATATCCAGCCGCAACAGCCCCAATTCGGGCGGTAGCTAGATAGTGTTATTCGGTCAGATCCAGGAGGATGGTACGTTCAACAGTAGAGCCCATGTTGGCGTTCACGTACCTTCGCGATCTCGTTCTCTCGTAAATCCACTTCTTCGCCTCTCCACCCGTCCAATCCCGATGAAGCTCCTTGCAGGCGCTTCCCAACACTCACAAGCGCCTCCAGACCCTCGGTCCCAATCTTATTCCCCCTAGCGCGCAGGACTTTCAATCCAGACACCGGACCCACCGGCGCAGCCGGTGGCAGGAAATATTCCTCGACCCCATGAAGTGTCGTCAGAAGGTTGTACGAGAGGTCAAGGCTGCGCACATTCGGGAACAGTCGTCTCACTGTTATTATCAGTCGTTCTTGGGTCTCGCCCTCCGTCGACGATACCAGACGCACGACATCCCCTAGGTTGCATCCGTCCAGTTTCAATTCTTCTAGTCGTGGTAGACAAATGTCCACAGCCCCGGATAAAAGGAAACAGACGTCACTGCGTCGGTTGCTTAGTTCCAAGACTCGTAGTGTCGTGCTCCAAGGGTGGCTCTCGATAAGTGGTAATGGAAGTGTCTGCATCGGCACCAAGGGATCACTAACGAGAGAGGGGCCAGTAGTCCCGACTGACATTGCCCGACCATGTGTAGGCAAGATTCTGCGGGTCACCGGAAGCGCTGATGGGAGGATGAGTGACGAATGGGATGCATTGTAATATTTGTCCAGCGAAGCCCCAGTCTTAGCCGCAGTCTCCACTTCAGCTGTGTGTCGTGCTTGGATAGAAGCTTCTTCAGCTGCAGCAGCTGCAATTTCTGCCCGACGCCGCCCTGCTGCCGTATGTAAACCTGCCTCGGCATCGATCTCCCACTGTTCCTTTTGAATCACAAGAGAAGGCTCTGGAGAGGGGGAAGTATGCAGGTTGGTCTTTGTGGTGACACTACCTACCTTACGAGCTTGTTGAGCCTTGGAGCCAGACCCAAAGCCAAGCCCAAAGAGCCCTCCTTCATCACCAGGCGATTCCACATGGTCATTGCGCAGCGCAGTCTTTCGCTTGACCTCGATTTCCCAAGCTTCTTTCTTGATCACTTTCCCAACAGACAATCGCACCGAGTCACTTCCACCAGCATCCACTTCGACATCCCGAACGATAACGACCTTCCTATCGGGAAGAAGGGCTTCACGCACCCGAACCTCCGAAAGGCGATCATTGCCACCAAGATCAAGCACTTCGAGTTTCGGGAATGATGTGGATGCGAGTGGCCCGGCGGGCAGGCCCACATCAGACATATCGCAGTCATGTAAGCGAACGTCTTTCAGCGCAGCGAGATTTCCCAGGGACGGGAGAAATGCATCCATTCCGTCATCGCCGAGAGGATTCTGGCTCAAATCAATCTTGAGAAGTGTCGAAGGGACCGCACCTAAAGTCCCACAGGTTATTTTGTTTCCTGAGGCAAGTAATATCTGAAGTGAGGGGAATGGGCGATCGGGAAGGCGTGATGTAGGGGCATAAAACGCATCAGAAGGCATTGGTTTGCGGAAATCGGACGGTAATGCGAGAGATAGTGAAGTCAACCGATTGTTCGAGATATTCAAGGATAGCAGAGATGGTAGAGTTGCCAAGACAGGGGCATCACTTCGAATAGACAGGAACTGACATCGAGATGAGTGAGAAACCCCAAGTCACAGAATTCTGGCGGCAGTACCGAAAGTCGGTTTCTATGTAGCTAAAATTCGACCCTAGTCAAGTCTCCGAATCCTAATCGCAGTTGGCAAAAAATCCGTACATCAATCGACTTCAGACTTCCAAACAGCCCAATCTCTTCCTGGCGTCGAGAGCGCTTCAAGACACGACAAAGCCATGAATCTTCAGCCCACTCACTTGCAATTCCTCGATGTCATTGTCACCGGCCTTGAGCACAGTCAAGTCTTGTGCTTCATACCTAGGCATTGGGGTTTAAATAAAAGGGGCATCAATGTAGTGGGCGTGCATTGCTCGCCATGTAACAGATGACTCCACGTTATCTTGCCCCAGAGTCGAATTCGAAGCCGATTTTAGTGGTTTCGGAGTCACGCCGAGGTGCATGGTGAATAATAGAGTGGGCAACGCAGGCACTTGGCGAGACGTCAAATTGAGGACACCTGGGAAATAGCATTAGCCTCGAAATGACGGCAGGCGCTTTCAAAAGTTAAACACCAGTCGTCCGCGCCTTTTCGATCGTCTGTCGAATACTTGGACGCCCTAATAAATCATCCTCTGCATCCTCTGGTCCCTTTATTGTTGGTGCCCAATGCACATCATCAGGAATATTCACTGAATCAATACTAAATCCAGTATTATGTTTATTTGCTTGCGCTTTCTTAACTTCCGCACGCCGCTGGGCAATTTGTTCTCTGATACTAGCCCCTGGCCGTACAGGACTTGAAGGTGCATTAATTACTTCCTGTGCCTTAGGCTTGGTAGTCCGACTGGGAGTGGGGGTTTTGGTTCGCGGAATTGTTGGGACCGGAGGCACCTTGGTAGGAGTGGTAGGAGAAGCTCTTGGGGTTGCTGCAGGTTTCAGTGCACTCAAGGAACGCTGAGTCCGTATAGTCGCAATAGGTGGTCGAGGAACCGGTGCTGGTGAATGGTGCGTAGAAGACACCCTATTAAGCCCCTGGGGGGTGCTGGTAGTCGCTTGGCTGCGAACAGGAGACTTGGAATTCGGAGGACTGGGTAAAGAGGCCATGGAACGCCGAGGTCGAATCGAAGGCATCGGAAGACGCGACGGGGAAGGAGTACCAGGCGCAGTGGAGCCCACGACAGATCTATGGGGATCTTTCTCATTCCCAGATCCTACTGCTGAAGAGCGTAAAGAAGAGGTGGGCATCGAAATGCGCGAATTGATCAGTGGAAACTTTACAAGTGATTTCAAGGTACTAGGGTTGCGTCGGAGAATCCCGTTCTGTTCACTTGTATACATCCATGTTTCGAGTTCCAGCAAGGCCAGAGGCAGTCCGTCCGCCACTATTCCAGCGCCCGAGGACGCTGCTCACATTCTCGCACGATGAATCACATGCTCTCGAATTCTCTAATTCCTCGATGAAATATTTCATGGTTCCACCTCCGAGAATCGATCTTTCTTATGGCTATGAGCGCTGGATTAAACGTGAAGAGGATCGAGGCCGATTAGATGCCCTGTTGGAATGTTTAGAGCGTGAAGAAATACTGAAAGCTTCTCGGCGGCCTAGTATTGTTACTTGGAGAGGAGTCATGACCAAGTGAGGGACACTCGTTATCTGGGGTGCTTTTACGCGAGACTTATCCGCACGTGCACGAGGGAGACTTGTGATTGCTCCATATGAGGAGAGAGAAGGGTGGACTCTCAACGCTATGCTTGTCAATGGCATGATATATCTCGAAGAACATGTTACTGAAGCCCAACTCCGTGCAAAGTAATTCCCCCCCTTCCACACTAGTGGATCTCAATTGATTAAATTCCAATGAAAGACGGGACCTCACTCCCCAACACCGCCTTTTTTCATATTTTGGATATTCTTTTGAGAGCTATTGCACGACGTCATCTCCTGGGATACGAGACCCCGTAACCATCCCCGGAGTCCCTGCAGGTTGGGGAGGCGATGTAAACACGAACGTACAGTGGTGCCATGTTGTAGAAACGAAACTTGGCTCCTCGCGTTTGATTTTGGGCGGTGAAGTCGATTGTGTCAAGGGTGAGATGACATTTACTGGTCGCCATTGCTTGCTCTAATTCCGATCCTAAGGACCCTACAAGGGAAATACTAGCTCTCTCGTCGAACTCAAGACTTCCCAAGAATTGAGGCACAAGGGAGATGAAGCGCGATTTGACAAGTGAGATGTGCTTGTTCCTCCCGTCGGGTTGCCTTTTGACGAACTCTTCGCCAGGAAATTATTGAAATTTTGGGCCCAGTCATTTTTACTTGGTGTCCCGGTATGAACCCGAGTACTCGGGGAATTTCTTTCCTCACATATTGTCTGTCCGCAGGACATATTCGTCGGCTTTCGTTCCCCCCAAGGAATTGTGCAATCCACCCGAACTTTCCAGACCCTTGATATCCCACGTATCGTTCGTGGAAAGGGTCAAAATTCGTGGGGACGCTGGCGCATGCCTAGATTTTGCCGAGCGTTTTCTCGCTTTCTTGCGGGCCACTATGAGCGATCCGCCACATGACCCATCTGTGGTCTGGAGGCTGACATTCTTGCCCAAAGAAGGAATTCACGTTAGGCGAATAGAGGATCCGAGAGAGCTCGAGGAAGTTCGAAATGGGGAGGATCGAGTTGGTTTCCTCCCTTCGCGATTCTATCAGAATCGTGTTGTGAATCTTTCCCCGTCTTGAGCTCACTTTTGCTGCTAGTGTCGACGCAGTGTGGTCCCGTGGCTGAACTCCCGCTGTCGTGAGTGTTTAACCAGTCCTACATCTTCGGAGTTGTCGTGTGGTGCTGTCAACCTTCTCATCTACGCTGGGGGGGCCGCGTAGCTACAGCCGTTGCCACGTAAATTGCGCGCCGTCAAGGCGGGTGTATACTTGCATGACTATGTGGCTACATTTTCTTGTCCGATTGTACAATGTCTACCTTGGGTGAAATTTGCAGGAGCCTTCATAAGATCGGTAAGAGTACACATATCATTCACACGTTCCCTGAAGGCTGTCTGCAACATACATTTGTACAAAAAACCTAAGCGGCGCAGTGCATCGAGCTTCTACCCATCAATCATTATACACCTTGGCCTTAACCAGGTCATTCGAAGCCTCGGTTCCTCCCCTGGCTTGCTTATCAGGATCATACCCCAGGCTTTTCCAAATTTCTTTCTGACGGTCTTTCGCGATCCTCCCCCCCCTGTTCGTACTCCTGCACGCTCAAGGGTTTCTCGGCCTGTGGAGTCGCTCGGAGCGCGTGCCGTTTTCTGGGAAAAAATCGAATGTAGCACTGTGGGTCGTCACCTATAAGTGAAACTTATATTCAGCAGTGAAATCCCGAAAACAAGCGTCAATGCCACAATCTTCACCCTGTTATCCCAAAATACCACCTGGTTCTTACTCCATCGTACACGGACTTGGAACTCCGCATTCTCACTGATCTGACGGAACAAGAAGGTGAGCACTGCGTCAGACTCGGCTTTAGGAACGCCGACAATCTTGCGCGTGAAGCCTGAAAGAACGAGTATCCTTCAAGAAGAGGACAAAGAACACAAGTTGGAAAGGCACTGCAAACCAGGATTGACGAACACGCTTTTCCAACCTTATCCAAATTACCCAAGGACACATCACTTCATTTGATCCAGGAGAAAGTGCACAATGAACATACCAGTGACCGGGTGCACCCGTACAACAGGATGAATTGTCTCAATTTCTTCTCGACGGACGTGTGTACCTGCGGCCCGCGATCCCTGAGCTTGTTCGGCTGCACTATGGAGTGCACTCAAGCTCTCCAAGTACTTTTGGAAAAATGGGGACAGGGAAGAGTATAGAGCATATCTAGAACCGCAACCAGGCACTTGGTCAGCTCCAGGGAAAATGGAATCCATGGAAGCCAACGTACCCTGATGACCATAGCGTATCGCCGCCCACTGAAGGGCTAGATATTAGCTTCAGAGAGGTTGTCCCCGGAGGTTGAATCTATCATGTCCGGGAATAGTAAACAAAGACCTTGTCGACAACCAATACAGTAATATTCACTTCGTATGTCACGTCACTATGGAATAGCTCAAGCTGAGAGTACGCAGTGGTGTCTGGGGGTCGGCTGCCATCCGAATAAACCACTGAGAGATGGCAAATTCAATGGGGTGTGGTCCACGATATAGCGGGATATTCGCATACCATGTACTTCTTCGAGGCCAGGTTCAGCGGGGACAGCTGTCGTTGCATGCTTGTGAAGAGGACCAAAGGAGCGAGCTAGTTCAAGCTGCTCGTGGATGGAGATAGCCTGATCTTCGAAGACTAGATACGTGATGACAATAAACGCACACGATTTGGAAACCGTAAAGGGGGGCACACACCAACTACGCTCCTTTCAGCTACTAACAGTGCTCTTTGCAAGTACCGTTAGACGAATGCGGGCTCGGTAGAACGGAAGGCTCACAGCTCGTCCTTCTGAGTATCCGAGAGCTGACGAAGATCGAGTCCCTGCAGGCGGGTTCCGATTGCAGGGGTGATATGGTCGACTTTGGTAGCAGCAGATAACAAGGCTTTCTTCGCAGGATCTGCACGAAGGCCTCGATCCGATACCTCGAACTCAGTCAGAGGTTCCCAATCCACTTTAGGGAACGTCGGCTTGAGACTGGTCAACAGCTGACCCGATGTCGTCGATAAGCTGCCTTACTTTATATTTGTTGTATTCGTAGTCCTCCGTAAAGTCTACAGCAGGAGGAGGAGAATAAAAGGGATTGAAAGAGGCATTGGTGCCATTTGGTTTGGCTATCTGGTTACCGTGCTTGGATTGAGCAGTGGGAGCCATTGTGAACCACAAACTCCATGGCAATTCCTGTCTTATATGTGTGCAAGATTAATAGAAGATTGCGCGCGATCACGAACAAGCCGACGTCGGCGTCTTCCGACCTCATGGCCAAACGAAAACGTCAAGAACCAAAAACGGAAAGCTCGTCTATCCCAGAGGATGAGCAGTGGCGACTAATCCAGGACTCTGGGATACTCCAAGATTATGATGGACCCAACGCGCGCGTTCTTCATCGCGACATGGACAGGTCTTCTGCCGTGGACGAACCTCCCTCTGGTGACCTGGCTGACCGAATATTCGATGCTGTCCTTCTTATCATTCCGCTCTCATTTTTCTACCTCTTGATGGACATGTGAGGGGTACCTTGGAAATCTGATGAACACCATCTCACTAGTGCTTCCACTGCTAGTCTTGTGCAACAACAATATGGCCAACATCCCACCGTATCCGGAGAGCTGAAGCACTTGGCCTCTGCCATACCAGGTGTGATGGTCTCTCCTTTCCATACTCTTTCTCTCCTGACCTTTCATAGCAATCTCTTTCTTCGTGTTTTTCAGTACTGCGGTAACCTCTTGGACATTGACCCTTCACTAAGTACACTATCCCTCTAGGCCACAATATAAAATCAGAGCGAAGAACGCAGTTCATTATGTTCTGGGTCTCTATAGCGTCCGGACTGCGCCTCATATACGTCGTCAATCACGGAGCCATGCTTCAAGTAACACGTCAGGTAGGAGAACTGCGCAAGGTCAGCATACTATGACTTCAAGGCATCTCCAATAGGGACCGCCTCTTGCCACTATATGGGTCTATGTGGTGGTGCAATTGACCCTTGGCCCAGCCGTTCTCAGTCTCGCCGCCGTCGCAGCGGGAGTGCAATATCTCGATCTCAAGATTGTTTTTGTAAATCTCAGCCATGCCAATTAACTAGAGGGGGCGCCGCTGCGCCACTGACCTTGCTTGGGAGTGTGGCACGAGAGTGTTATGGCAGGTGCGACCGTACAAGTGGCAGCGTCATCAGCGATCTTGATGATGGAGTGGTACCGATATTCCCGGTGGAGCGCTCGTTCCAGACCCAATCAAAAAAGGAAAAAAAGACAGCCAGCAAGTCTGTCAAACGCCGCCAGCTCCCTATGACCCAGGCAAACAGTTTTACATATTACCGTGCTCAAGGGCAGACAATACCTTACGTTCTAGTCGATATTGGTCAACCGCCGACCAGGAGGCTTACAGCCTTCAATGCCTATGTAGCGCTATCACAAAGTTCTGGAAAAGACACAATTCAGCTCATCCGTGACTTTGATGACGCATTATTCACGACGCCTGCATGTAGAATTCTAGAGGCGGAGGATGCCCGCCTGAGGGATCTTGACCGATTCACGCAGAAAAAGTATAAAAACACGTACAGCAATGACAGGTAAGATATCAGCAACAAACCATGCTGAGGGAAGTACAACTACTAATGGCACGCAATAACAGCGTGGAGGTAACGGCAGGGTGAGAGTGTGGATGCAAAGCACAGTACGATGTGGCCGTATGACGAGATATTGTACTTACCGGTGTAACACGAAGCAATCCAACCACACAATAAGGAGAAGAGAGGCATAAGTAAAGTAAACCAAGTAGATGATGAGCAGGGACAGGGCATAGGTACCATGCAAGCCTTACGAGGTCACGAGGCCTATCACACATGCGAGCCAATCAGAATGCAGGAAACGTCGCGGTGAAAGAACCAATCAGAGTGCAGGAAACAGCGGTGATTAGATAATATTGGGCTGGGAGTGACCTTGCAAGCAAGGTAATATCCCCTATTACACGGCCTATATATCTATAACCCCCCGCTCCCCTGTTACGCCTGTACAAGGCAATCTTCAGCTCCGTTAAACTTCTTCCCTCTCTCGCTTGAAACGGCCTTTCCTCTAGCCAGATCAACCTTCTTCCACGAGGCTTTCCCTTGTTCCATCACGCCATCGCTGCCCAGCAGAGTGTCTAAATACACTCGGCTGAAATTATTTACTTCCAGCGCAAAGAGCTCTTCCCCATTCGGGGCGGAAAGGACCTCTCGCACGCCCGCGAAGAATGCATCCAGTACGGAGAGGTTATGTGAAACGAGCAATGCGTGCGCGGACATTTCATGGGTATGCCAGCAAATGGTGGATATACCCACGGGTGAACGGTGGTGCCGCGACATCCCGCATCTCTTGTATCTGAGGAGCGTCGACTGTCTCGGGGATCATACTGAGCTGCAGTGACGATGAGAACGTAGGCGAGCAGGCGGTGCAAGGACATATTCGTTTTTCGTTATCCTCGCCAGCGCTATCGTGCTTTAGCTCAGCAGAACCTAGCAAGTCCACCGCCAGCCTCTTGAAGTCCGTAGCGTATAGCTCGTCATACAAATTATGAGCGACTGGCCGCGCAGTAATGGCTTGGCCCTTTGTTATATCTTGTCGCAGAACGGGGAAGCAGAAATCGAGTGCAATGCCCCAGTCTGCAGCTCGCTGAGCCCACGCACTGTCGAAGAGATCAACACCGGAATGAAGAATATGATGTAGTATTTCATGCGGCGAAGAGGATCCTGTCAGTAGGCGGGGTTTCGTTTGAGGGAGGGGGTCAAGGGAAGCATGAAGGAGGGATGTAACGATAGGAAGAGGAAGAGGCTCCGATGGCCCCGACGAAAGGGAGTGCCTGATAGGGAGGAGGTCGAGGACGTAACCAAATACGCCTTGGTCTAGAAAGGGGACATCGGGTAACGAATGTGCGGCTTTTCCTTCAAGGGTTCGAGAAGTCCATTCGCAAAAGCCGAGCGTGCTTCTGATACCAGCCCTCCGAGCAAGTGCACGAAGATCGCGGGGGGAGCAACATCTCGAGAAATGTGATCAATTAATTGATCCGTCAGCCAGAGTAAGCTGCGCTCTATAGACTTGGTGACGCGCTTTTGGGAGTGTGGAACTGGCGTGTATGGTATGTCGGGGAGAGAGAAGAGGATATCCGGGCGAAGACTAGCAGCAAAGGATCGATAGGACGATGGGGTCACCTGTAAAGAAAGAAATCCTTTCAATCGGGAGAGATTAAGTCATGGCAGGCTGCAGTGACCTTCTTAGAACCGCGCACCGAGTGAGCGACGACATAGTCATTTCCGTTCGCGTGCAGCACTTGAGGATCATTAGGATCACGTAGCCCAAGGGATAGTATATGTCTTTTTGGAGAAAATCCGTGGAACTTGTGGAACGGATATGGTCCAGGCTGCAAGTTGGTAAAGGAGGAGTGACTTCCAGGCTAAACCTCCAAAGTGATGCGATTGTGAAAATAAAATAAAAAGAGCATGCATACTATGTTTCGAAAGGGATATGAATCCCTTTAATGGCTGGTATTTTTAAAACATGATCTCGCGTTAGGTGTGGCACTACACCTCTAGAAGTGTGCGTCCAAAGATTTGGTGTAGAATCATTGATAACGCTTCCATCTTTCTCCCGAAAAAGCACCAAGTTTCCTAGACGAGCTCGAAAGGTATTACCGTTCGAGGCAGAAATGAAACGAACCCGAAATGACAGCGCAGAAGATGATGGCGAATTGCTCATCCAGTCGTGGACGAGCGGAGATAAACCGATCTGTGACCAGATCTGTCACAGACGACTGGTTACGACTCCCAGGTGTCACGATTGTTAAGCCCCGCGCGGTATGCCCGAGTCGTCTAAGCGCGAGGAGCGACAGAAATGCTGGGAGAGCCGTGACCTCTATTTCGGTTGCCTCAATTCACTTTCTATCGTCGCGCCCGGTGAAGAGGGTTCCCAATGTAGCGCACAGAAAAAGGTCTACGAAAAGAATTGCGCAGAGAGTTGGGTGCGTCCTCGACCTGCACACCGTTGGGATTGGGCATGGGGGGTTGTTCACGTCTGTATTCTCGCATCATACTCAGGTCCGATACTTTAATACGCGACGGGTGCTAGGAGAGCAGCAGAAAGAGGTCTTAGCTGCAGTCGAAAAGCAGCGTCTGGAAGCTGAGGGGAAGGGTTTCAGATGAGGTTGTTAATCAGGCTGGGCTTCGAGCAAAGCTCGACCAGGGCTCAATACACATTCATGGGGGCAGGAAGGTGCGATTGTCAAGATGAAGGTATACGAGAACAACAATCGAGGTAGAAGCGTTCAGATTACAAAGGAACATTCCTCCCAAACAAACGGGCTTCACACACGTGAACTTGATACCGGTCCCAACTTGGATAAGAAATGATTCAGGGCGACCGTCTGGGTCGATTTGAATGGTCAATGGGAGGAATTGAATCTTAAGCTTCATGGTATCCCTCTCATGTGTTTGGAATGGAATGGGCTTGTCGTTAAGTTTCATGGTCTGGCCGTAGCGCAGTTTCGGGGAAGCAGGGGAATGGGGTCTTGAATGTGAACATGACGCCGGGGACGACAACGCCGCGTGCGTGGAGGGTTGATCTAAGGTCAGATCAACCTCTAAATTGGGTCTCCTCGACGTTCGTAAGGATTCAAGCTCGATTACGGCGTCGGCATTGTTTGATTGAAGACGTAATATGGCCTTTAGGTCTGGTGCATAGGTATTATGATTATGTGGTTCGACTATTTCTGCGGAGTCCTGCAACTGACCTTCCTCAGCTTCATCAATTCTGCCAAGCATCTTCCTGGCTCTTGCACGTCGCCAGTAGGCTTTCCCACTCTTTTGTTGCCCAAGCGCGAGTGAGCATGCCTTTTCGGCTTCGATCCAGCTAGTATTGGGCCGATAAGATAGGACATGCTGACGATTGGCACTGAACTCACTTAGATAGCTTCAAATGAGCCGCAGCTATGTTTAGCTGGTAGTGTGGTATTTCGGCTTCGATGCGGTATGCGCCCTCATAATGGCGAATGGCAAGGTCATAGGCGCCCTTCTTGAAGGCCGAATTTCCCTTGAAATGGACGGTTACGACAGGGAGCAGGGATATGGGATGAAAAGCACACACCAGCTCCTTCTCTCTCTCAGCCTTAATGTATCGCCATTCCATAAGCTCCCCAACGGTCATCGCGTCCTCGGCATCTTCATCCTCCGGGTATATTTCCAAATCATCATTCAAGGAGCCCCCAAAATCTAGTTTGGCCCTCCAGACGTCCTCCTCGTTTTCGGTTTCCAACCAAATACACCACTTCCGCGACCATCCCATTCTCTTTCTTTCCCTTTGCTGGGGCATATTGGTTTGTGGTCGTCCACTGTCCGAACTGTGGGCTCACACACCTGCATAATTCAAGGTAATTGAGAGCAGTGTATGACATGCACGCATCAAGAAGGACCGACCGTCCCCAGACAACTGAGACAGCACCACTTATCCGTTAATTTCTCGCGGAGCACCAAGCCATATCCTAGACAGATTCTTGAGCAATTAGGGGCATGCTTAAGAGGCTAGATAGTGAAGCCCACCCCTGACGTCGAGTTCATTCGCCACGCCCACAACGTCTCTACCACGCGATCATAGCCTTCATGGATCTTGAGTTTCCAATCATTCCACTGGGGTGGCATCGACCCGGCTGGTGTGTTTTTGACACGATCCAGGCAATAGCGCTCCAGCGTTGCGTACCCCTTGGCAAGAGAACCGAGGTGGGGAGGCTTTGAGAACTTAGGAGGGGGGAGTGCCTCAAGCATTTTGAGGTGGGCTCGCATGTGGGAATGGTGCGGGAGAAGTAAATGTGAGTGAAGCCCGCGATATCCACAGAGAGGCACGCTATGGGACACGGCCTGCGAGAGCGACACTGAGACGTCGATTTATTACGAGTCAAACCAAGACATACGAAGTGACGAATGGCTGTGTATGACCATAGCACGCTTTTTGGTCGCGACGCGTTCACCCGCCTGACGCATATCAAGAGCGAGAGCACTTCTGAAGACTGACGTGCTGCAGGTCAGAGAATAAGAACGTCATATCGCGCAAAATGGTCCTACAATCCTTAACATCATCTGACGCTGCATTAACGGCCAACCAGCCTGGTGGGGCAATGTTAAGAGCAGACATTACGAAACGAGGGAGTTCAACGAGGGCAAGGTGATGGATGTGCTAGGAGGTGTGAGGGAGAATCAGACCGGAATCGACAGAGACAAAGGAGAAGGAACGCTCACTGTAGAGAAAAGACGCGCAATATCTTGTTGATATCGGAGTAGAAGGATGCGAGAGATGGAATGCTCAAGAGCGAGTTCTTCTGGCGGAATATCCGGCCGTAAACTGCGGGGAGGGGGAGGAACGGGTCCTTCAGTGACTTTTTCTTTGAGGAACGCTTCTTTTTCGTTGGAGTAGGCATCGTAGCGAAAAGCAGGGCCAAGTGGGCAAAGCTGGAGAGATATAGCAAGTTACGTCAGCGGTAATTGCCGGATTCCCATTTATTGTTAGGTCGGTTAAGACTAGTCGCCTAGACTAGAAATGGGTGCAACAACTCCTTCCGGTCCACATAGTGCTCGAAGCAGGATAAGCGGCCTAGGCGAGCCTTGCATGACCTATTTTGACAATAAGTTCGGTGGCGGCGCTGAACTGATCCATGATCCATCTAGGCAGACTGTACGCCCCACCGAAGAAAGAGTTCAGACTAGGTATGAACTGAACTCGCTCATGGTCCGAGGCCACATACAGTCATACACATGAACCAGTGAAGCCTCAGGGTGTCACAAGAAATCATGTGAAGCTGAGGATCGGAATTTGATGGGTTACCAGCCTCATGGGGGCGGATTACAAGCAGAGGTACATCAAAGATGTCTCTTCTTCCTGGAAAATCACTTTCCTTCATGCAACCGCGGGGAGCTGCAATCAGTTGTCTGTTGCTCTTTACGTACAAAACGAATGCATCATGTCAATCTCACTGCAGAGGGCCCAAGGCAAGGCCGGGAAGTACCATGACTACCCACTATTCCTATGGGGAAGGACTAGAAACCTGGCTCGTCCCGCAATTTTCAGTTTAGCGACCGTGCTAGACATCAGAGGCCAAGCTGAACTCCACCCAGCGTCCTGCAACCCCGATATCGGCAGGGTCGGCCGATACGGCTCGTCAAACGAGTCTGGAAGGCGTTGCTCCTTTCGATCCCTTTCGTGATATTGGTGATATTACGCCATGTAGTATATGATTACCCAGAACAAGGATGCAGAAGTCATGCCGGATCCGGTGCAGGTCTTCACAAAATATGCACTCGAAATCGGAGGTTGAGGTGATCTGCTGCGTCTCTGGGCTGCTTTTTTCATGGAGTCTGCTATTCCACCTGAGCAGTAGACTGAACCACTTAAATCAGAGAGCATTTCGTATGGATATCGATGATATTCGTTGGCAGGTGGTCCCAACACGTTTCCTTTGTATTCAGATCTATCGCGGAGAGTTCCAACAGAAGGGGTGGTGTGGATGACGGCGAGTGAGTAAGAGTCCTAGTGGCCAGACGAATGACACAAGAGAATGAAGATAATACCCCATCAGGGAGTGGGAATACCGCTATGGATTGACACCGATCCCTATGTTTGGAAGGGTTCGCATTGCCCGAGTACATATCGATATCGAGAAGAGATTGGAGAATGTCAGAGTTCAAGGCGTCGAGCTCTCGGGCTTGAACTTCATTCCCTTTGCGTTCTTCGATGGCCAAGGGGATGCAATAAACTGCAGGCAAGCCAAGCTCTCAAGGACAGCACACTCATGAGGCAAGTGATGACGAATGGGATCCCGATATGGGTTAGTAGGGCCTGGACGTATACGTACACATCGTGCTTCGCAACTTCTACGAATGTGAGGGTGGGAGTGCATAATGCGAAAAAGTTTTTAGTAGATTCAAGATTTATCGTCCGAAAGTTTCGTCAAGTGGGTGAGGAGGATAGTATCCGGCTTGTGGATCACTGTTTGGTATTGTTTGCGCGGGCCCAGTTGTTCATCAATTCTTGTTTTTCTCGGACCCTGACAAGAACGTGGCACTCCCTCCCAGTGATATTAAAGCCAGATACCCAGCCACTCGAGCGGCGTCGCATATACACGAAACTTGAGGCACACACGCCTCTTATATATTACATTTAAAACGTGTGGCCATTCTCGTGTTATTCTCCTTTGCACTTACTGATTTAAGACGAATGGCCCCTCTATGGCACCGGTGCGTAGGCTCTTGTCGAAAACTATCTGGAGACGGGCCCTTGTCTCCCCGTAGAGGGCACTTAAAAATTATCTGCTACGACCTCCCCCCACATCTCTGGGACTCCACTCTCTATTACGACAATCAACGACAATTATGTCTTCATACTCCCAGCCATTGCAGGCACTCCCTACATGGCTGAGTTATGCGTCAATCACTCTTCCACTGCCCACCAGCGGATACACCGTCAGTCTAACCGTCGTACGACTGCCACTCACATACTACGGCCCTTCAGTAAGCATGTTCCTCAATATTTCTTGCATGGTCCTACTTCCTTTTCTTCATGCGTAGATTCCCCTCCCAACTGATGGAAGTTGGGTCTGGGGAGGCACATCTTCTCCTGCCCCTATTACCAGTTCTTATTCTTCCCCCTCTGCCAGTGGTTCTCCCACAAGTACGTCTGTGCCCTCAACCGGTACTCCCTCTCTCCCTCTCTCTTCACCTACAACCACATCCTCTCCCTCCTCTGTCACTTCCATATCTTCGACAGTATCACTCTCCCCTCCAGTTTCCTCCCCATCCGCCTCTCAATCTCAATCCCAGTCAATCATTGCCAGCCCTACATCGTCTCCTGCAGCTCACAGTTCTCACCGCCGAACAGCTCTAATAGCAGGCCTAGTCCCAAGTCTCTCTGTCCTTTTGATTATTCTTCTGGTTCTTCTTCTCCTCTGGCGACGCAGTCGCCAGCGTCGCGAGGGACAACCGAGTTCGAGCTCGTCATGGGGTGAAACCATGCAAGGCTGGGGGGAGAGAATATCAGGACGTAGGATTCCTGCAGGTGCAGCGACAGCAACAGGTCGTGAGGTCTCAGGTGCCTATCTGGAGGGTGACGAGGACGCACCCAGGGATGACGAATGGGAATTTGTCTCAGGGCCGATCTTGCTTGGGGGAACACAGCCAGAAAGTGGCGTTCTCACAACTAGCACTGGCCAACCAAGAGGGGGCAGGAGACACGGGGACGGAGACGAGGATCAGGCGGAGACATCAGACCTACTGGATGCTTCGAATTCGCCCTCTTCGCTCTTCGGAGCTGCCACCCCCTTCACTAGGGTGCCTGCTGCTAGAGGAAACACTCGCCTTCATCGAGGCAATTTCAGCTTCTCCGGTGCTCCCGGTTCTGGAGCTATCGTCGACAGAAACGATGTGCAATCCCCGCATCGTCGCGTGGGCACAGCACTCTGGTGGCCTTATCGCAATATCAGCCTCACTGATCCTGATAGATATATCAGCGATGGCCCTGGCCGTTCCCAGAGTCCTCAGAGCCCCCAGAGCCCTGAGACTCCGCTGTTTGATGTCGAGAAGGAGACATTATTGCCACCAGCCTCGACACCAGGTGCAGGAACCAGTCGGATTCTTAGTCATGTAGAGCGTGCACGTCAGACGGTGGCAGCAAGGGCACGAGCAAGTTATGTCCCCGGGGCGGCGGCTGGTATTTTCTCGTATTTCCGCGCTAGCTGGTCCTCCTCACGTTCCAAAGGCTCAAAGGGTTCAAAGAAGAGTTCTGGATCTGAGACTCGTGGTCGTTCCGGTGGGGTAGATGAGGCCGGATATGGTCGAGATGGGAAACGACCGCAAGTCCTATCGGAGGACGGCTCGAACAAAAAACCGTCTCCGTCAAGTGGAGAGAGCGGACTTCTCCCGTCACACGACGACAGGGGGCAGGAGGAAGAAAGCTCTGCCCAGAAACGCGATAGTCCCCCCACACCGCCCAGTTTCGCATTCCCTTCGCCTCCCCCGACATTTTCTAGTGTTCATGCCTTCTTGCGCCGCCAGGACTCATTATTGTCCATGACCTCATCTCCGCCTCCACGCCCTCTTTCAGGATATTCTGTTGGCTCTGGTGCTCCCTCTGGCAATACCGTGTATCACGATGCGAGAGCAGAGACTCCAGGAATGACCCCTCCACCCCACCCTCAATCACACTCTCCTGTTCCGAGCAGTCCTATTACAATTGACAGTGCGCGGCCTCGTCCCTCATTTCCCTCGGTATTTATGGCGACGACAACCATGGATCAACCCAGTCAATCGTGGCTTCTCCAACCCCCTCCACAGCTTAAACCTCTGCGCACTATCTCCCCGCTCTCTTCCATTCGGCTCCCTCGATCCACCCCTGACTCCCTGAGTGACAAAGTAAATCTGGGGACGGATGGAGGCGACGTGTTAGATGAACCGGCACCCCCTCCTTCCGTTGTGCTGCAACCTTCTCTTTCTCCAATCTCTCCAGAGTCCGGAGGCGAGGCAAGGCTCCAACAACGCTGCTCCGCCGGACGTGACGGAACCGCAATATTGCTCCCCCCATCTCCACCGTCTACAACTAGATCGTTCCCTCCCATAATCCCACCAGGATTTGAGACTTACCATCAGACTCATAGTGGACGGCACCCAGACTTTGATGACAATCCTGATACGTATCTTGCGGAGGACCCCCCTGCTGCTACAGGGGATTGGCAAAGATTGGCGAGTGGAGCAGGGCCTACTTCTGTCTCATCGTTTCCAGTTGACGAGGATGGCCGGTGGCTGGCTATGATGGTGGTGGAGCAGAACGGCGTGCGGGGCCATTATAGACAATCGACATTGGGCCAGGTCCGTTATCTTTTTTTCGTTGTACTGTGCGTAGAGGCTGAGACTTTTGATATGCAACTCTCTATTTTGGGGTGCTACAGCTCGTATTCGTGCCGGATGATGCTACCCCAGCGCTGACGCACTCTGGACGTCCCAGTGGAGAGACGTCTTTCTTTGGTCCAGAAGGCGGCAGCCGTATTTACACCCCACGAGATGTCACCCCACATTCATTACAGTCATCCATGTCCTCCCGACTCACTCCCATTCCTGGGGTTCGTCTTCCTCGGATGCCGAGCCATACTACATTTGGTCCTCGCGTCAGTTTCGACCTGGGGAGTGGACATGAATTTGGCCAAGGCCGTGGTCCCTCCGATGGCCACCCGCACATGGAGTCGGGGGGAGAAAACCGTTTGGCCCTGCCTGATTCCTTTGGCTTTTCCTTCTCTCAACGACAGCAGGAGTCATCGGTTAATCCTACCGTGAGATTGGTAAACCAACGATCGTCATGGGCGAGCGCTATTCTCCCGCAATGGCTTGGAGGGAGACAAACACAAGATGACGCCAACAACGGCCCATGATTCTCTAACCATTGCCACATTCTTTCTTACCGCATCTGAATGTTCTTCTTGGCCCGCCTCCTCAATTCGGCCACAAGAACGAAGCCTCGTAACTACGCACTCCCCTGGCCATATCATAGTGATGCTGGTCCATTGTCCATAGCAAATTTTATGTTTTCGTACATACAATGTACCCCTCGACTTTTCTTTTAACTCACGGATCCCCCATTATGCTTATGTTCTTTTCGGATTGCTTCCTTTCCCTCGTTTTTACGAATCTATCGCTACCCCATGTTTCAGAGTTGCGTCATTTGTCTCCTAAGTAGATGCCATTATTGTGAACGCCACGGATACTTAACGCGCTCCGGGGCCACTACATGCTCGATTAATCGGAATTTAAGCTATGGATATAGTTCACGAATGTCCCGCTGGTTGGGGTTGGTCTTCTGATCTATCTGTTTTTGATTTGGAATGTAGAAATACAAGAATTATGCTGGATATAAATGTTAAGTGTCCCAAGAGTAGGTAGGTGTGGAAGATGGTGTGAAGACTGTTCGGGCCTATGGCCCAGGATGAGATGCACAAGATGAATATTCAAGACCAATGATTTATGATGCAGTGGTCCGATAAATGGATGAAGGGATGAAGGGAATATGGGTCAAGAGGTGCCAAACACTACATTAACTCTTTGAGAGCTGCGATATGAACCTCTCGTCGTTTGACGAGATCACTGTGCGTGATAGCTGATTTTAATTCGTACTCGAGCTGGGACACGTGGATCAGATCCAAAACATGGGGCTCCGCGCGAGCATGACAACAGAAATTCAAACTCTACTCACTTTGAGCAACTTGTCTGGGTGCCACATTCGGGTTGTCATGCTCTCAAGGTGTATATAAAGCGAAGAGACGGAATCGCATTGAAGCAAATCGGCTTCATTCATTCGAAGCATTGCAAGGGCCACTCGGAATAGGACGTCCATGCCCTCAACAAAGAATACATCCCACACTCGGAAAAGGGTCTACAAAGGAAACATGAGTCAGGATGCAAGTTGTAGTGACGAAGTACGCGCCTCGACAGGAAGACAATCCGTGAAAAGTGAGAGGAACCATGAAAAACAAATTGCGGCCAAGTCCACACCGATCTCTTGGAGATGAGCATATAGTTTCGGCTGTAACTCCTGAACGTAGTCCAGTAGAACGAGTGGGCATGCACGAGAAACAAGCAAGGAACGGCCGAAGAACTCGGGAGGAAGCAAGTTCTCGATGATTGAGGCCAGTACCCAGAACGCGCGATCTTCATCTGCATGTACCAGCAGAAGCGTGGAAGCAACAAGATTCATCCCCTGTGGCATCCGGAGCGTGAATATCAGTGTCACGTTCCTGAGATCGACGGAAATATTTGACCTGGCAATAGCCAACTTCGGGATTACGCCTGTCCCCACAATATCAGCAAAAATTTTATCCAAATAAGGGCCTCACAAACCAGCTATAAGCCTGGAGGACACGGCGGAGCTTTTCTACCCCTACTCCATCTCCACCGAAAAAGACGTTTGTTGGCACTAAACAGGATATAAACCGACAGATAGAAGACGATATGATGGCAAAGCATGACAACAGAATGAAGCTCACTGGTGCGACGGACATCCTTCTCAATGTCAGCCAGGGTGGCATTGGTCTTGCCTTCGTGGCTAAAAAGCAATTCTTGAAATACGCCTGGCTCTGCTGCCTCTAGTGCACCACTACACTCCGACCAGACTTTGGCACGATAGCAAAGAGGAATACCAGTGCGCACTAAGCGCAAGAACTCTTTCCAATCATCCTTATTCGAAGATAGACCCATCTGAGCGACACCAATGAAGCCTTCAGCGCGCGTGATTTCCTCATCTTCGGCAGTGGGTGCAATGCCCAGCATCGTAGCGGCCCTAGAGCCAATGGTGGTCTTGCTGTAAGTACTTCCAATGGTGCTCATGTTGCCGTTATTTCGTCGTCGACGTCTGAGGAAGACATCCCACTCTGCCTTCTGCGCTGTTTGTTGTTTGTCATGCATTTCGGTCAATTGGGACAGAAGTAGTCGGATAGTGCTTCTGCAGGCGTGTGGAGGCCATATGCTATCGCGAGTAGGCACGGAGATCGAAACATCCAAAGCCGAGAGTGATTGAGAAGACACGCTGGGTTTGGATGGAGATGGGTTAAGGGCTGAACTGATGGTGCCGGGGCGACCACGAAAGGATCTTCGGGACTTGATAGATACAGAAGAAGATACAACCCCGTTAGATGGTGAGACATTTGTGGAATCCAGGCTCATCATAGAATTTGCCTCTCTTCCGTCCCCCACATCTTCTGTGTCTCCATTATTCGAAGCACTCTCATGACGATGAGCTTCAACAAGATGAGCTGAGTCGGCTCCGCAATAGTCACAAGCACCATATGCAATAGACATCGTCGACTTGGCAGAGGATCTCCTAGAAGCATTGTCCCCATGATTCTCATCGGACCAGGTGTCGTCATCCTGAGTTTCACGGTCCGCAATTTTTAACCCGGTGAGACTGGCAGGAGCAGTGCTACTGGCTTCCTTGGCTTTCATCAGGAGGTTGACATCGTACTGGCTAATGTCCTGCGCGCAATTATATCAGAGACGTCCCCAATATCTGAACTATGTGACTCAAGGGAGGGAATGGCACTGACGTAAATAAACCCGTAACGATCTGTAAGAGGCTGCTCGGATCCGTTTGAGAATCGGGTCGCGGTGCTATGCATATAGGAGGGTGTCTGATGCGCGAGGATGGGGCGGAAATGCGGAGAAGAGATAGACGATCCATGTAATTTGGAAAGCACGATCGTTGGTGGACGAGATATTTGAGGTATAATGGATTCGAGCTCCACTGTCCCCGCAGGACGTAGAACTGGGTTGCCTGCACCGCCACTGATGACATTGTTACCATAGGGAGTGTTGCCTAGAACTGCACTGGCTGAGACGACACTTGAGGCTGAAGACTTCACAGACGCTGAAATCGTGGGTTCGCCTTGCATATTCCGGTATCCATTAGACTTGGATATAAATGACGGAGAGACGAATCGTGAAATGGTCATGGATCGAGACTTGACCGTAGTTTGTGAACGCGTCGAAGGCACGACACTGGTACTAGCCAAGGTTTTTCCCAGAGCAGTTGAAGCGTCAATCCCACTCCCATGGCTAAATATGGCAGGGCTCAAGGGCGTTACCCCTGGGTCGGGGAGTGTGTATTCGGCCACTGGTGAGGTTCTGGGGATAATGGTTGTTGGCGCGAGGGGAGGTCAATAATGTCCAGACCCTCGTCACGAGCATTCCGGACGAGGTCAAGTGCAAGACGGGCGACGAGGGGGCCAGAGGTTTGAGCTTGGTCAATAAGAATGCTGGAGGGTAAATCCGCGTGGAGGACGCGAGTAGACTGAAATATTGCACGTACGTGAGGGGGGTGAGGTAGGGTCAAGAGGACGGAAGAGACGGAAGCGGAATCCGGAGTGGAGAGTTGTTGTGAATGGTTTGTAAGAGATTCGACGGTGCTTGCTATAGTAGTTTTAGTGGTGACAGTTATGTTTGGGGAGGATTTGAGAGACTGTACGAGTGATTTGGACATGCCGGATAAGGTTGAAATGTTGGACGAGACGGATTGGCCCCGTACTCTATTATGTTGGGAGGGTTCAGTGGCCACTGCCACTGGTGCTGAAGTGGGATTAGAGACACCGAACACGTTCATAACCCCCTTTGCTCGGTCTGTGATACGGCGAACGGTAGTTATAGCCGCCTCCTCCGCGGATATCGGCAGTGGAGATAATTGACGATCAGAAACAGATGTTGGACCATCCAGAGGGGTTTCCACCGCCAGCAGGTCTGCACCAAGGATAGGTGATGCGGTGCTTTTTGATCTCCCACGAACGGACCACCAGTTTCCGACCCAATCACCCAGAGTTCTCTTGTCTCGTTCTGCAATTGAGCCAGTGTGGGACCTCGAAGATTCTGGGAGAGAATTGGTAGGTAACATGTTGGTAGGGACAAGTGATGGAGGACGTAAAGATGAGGTGAGATCATTGGCCAAAGGAATAGAGATTGTAGGGGTCTGCTCGAGCGGTGCAAATGTATCGGTCATCGCCTCGGAAAGGGATGCGGGGAGAGACTGGACCGCGAATGAACAAAGAACTGGGGGATCTCATGGATAATAAGGTACGTACGTGATCGCTGTCTGCATGGAAAACGGATGGGCCATCGTCATCTAGATCGTCAAAGACGGCCTCAAGGACGCGCCGAGCAACTTCGCGTTCGGAAGGACGAAGATCCCGCATGATTAGTGTCACACGTTTACGTGCTCGATCTTCCATCCCCGCATCCCGCTGACGAAGATTCTGCAGGTCTTCGTAGCGAGTGTTCATCTCACCAAGGGATCGAGCGAGAAGTCGTATCGTCCGGCGGAATTCGCTGGGTGAGCTTAATAAGGAATCTATTTTGTCGTCATCATATTGGTGCCAAGGTTCAGCCAGGATGTCGGAGGGATTGTCCAGTGCTGGGGGACGGGTTGACTTGGACGATACAGGAGAGCCATGCTTCCACAAGACCCCCAATGATGCCAACGAGGGCCTCGAATCTCCAGAGCGAGGTGTGGCGTTCCCGTCGATATTATGTTGACTTGGATAGACCTCTGCGGCACGAGCATCGGATTGGGACTTGAGGTCAAAGTAGCTAGCAAGTGGTTGCCGACTACTGGCGCGCTGTCGAGGTCTTCGCGCTGATTCTTGTGGCGACAAGGGGTGTTCCTGAAGCAGATCAAGCTCTTCCTGTATTGTGGCCATCCCTCGAGTTGGGCAGCATCCGGATCCAAAAAAGGGAAATTCGGCCACAACTCAACGCCAACATAAGTTGAGGATGCATAAGAGGTAGATATGGCCTTTACATGGCAAAAAGTAGATGAATGGATTGTGATCACTTCTCTGAGTGATTTGAGAAAATTTGAGTGAATTTGGAGAGGGTTCTCGGGAGTTCCTAAATAGGAAATTTCTGGCTTCCGGCGCGTGTGCGTGGTCTATATGAGGGTGGCGAAATGTTGTCTAGACGATGCCCAAATGTAATTCCGCGAATGTCTTCGACGCTCTGCATGGAATGCCGCATGGGCGCTTAATTGGAAAAGTCAACAAAACCACAACTTAGGAGTTTGAGCCAGGGCCTATCTACAACATTATAGCATTTGCTTTTAACGCGGGGCAATACGAAAACGTATTATAAGTCTATTGCCGCCACACTACACGGTGGGCACAATTATATATGATCTTTTTCCTGCTCCACCACCGAGTTCTCGGATTGCATCGTTGCCCATAAGACCCCTGATAGCGAAACACTGGGAATTTTGGCGATTTTTGGGGACGAGCCTAGATCATTTCTAGTAATTTCGGCTGAAATCCAGTTTATACTCTTCCCGGTAACGGCCTCCAGGTTGTCCTACACCAGGCACCCAGTAATATGAGCTATGTTAGTATCATTAGTGTGCTATAGGGAAGACGATAAGGTTTAATTTGTCTTTTAAGGCTAAACCTTGTGATCAAGCTCGGGACCAGGACTCTGGCGCCCCAATATTGTCGGAGACAACCATGAGGGGAGGAAGCAGCAGAATTGGGTTGTTGCATGCGAATGTAGGGTGGGGGATGTGGGCACCGCTTTGAGGAAGGGGCAATGTTTAACAATTCTTAGAAATTTAGGACGAGTGCCCCAGTAATTTTGACCTCCTAAACTGACATGGAACGTACTGGCAGGCAATTTATTTCACTTTCGTGGATTTTGGCCCCCGGTAATTTCGTTGATCTATGCTTTACAAGTACAATACTGCAGCTATTGAGGAGGAGGAATCTTGTTTATATACTGCATTAGGCTGCCGGGCGGCGCCGAGAGTGGTCTCGTACTAAGCTAATGTACATATGTGTGCTATATCTATGTGCGAGAAGGAGCAATCAAGGGGACTGGGGTGTGTGCAGTGTGGGTAGGCCGGGGTGACTGCAGCTATTGAATCCAAGCGTCTGCATGGGCCGGAAATTGCCACTAGCGGAAGCAGAATACGGAAGCCTGATAACTACGCCATTCGGAATGCTGACTTGAACTAGCATCTTCTGGGTGCAAAGATTGTTCTGGACGTTTGACGCTGTTTCCTTACGCATTCATCGAACGCGGCCAGGAATTTCCGTCCTGATAGTCCCACCTGAGCCCTAATCCCACTGGTCCTCTCTTTGTTCCACCGTTCTTGATACTGCTCTGTTCCTCTTCGTCCACACCAAATATCCATGCCTGGGAGATTGGGGGAATACGCAGTCCTTGGCGACATTGCTGAGGGCGCATTGTGAGTTGTACTTGCTTCGATCAGCGGTCCGTCTTACTCAACATGCGAAATATGACCAGCGGTAAAGTCAAGCGTGAGTCTCACCGGGAACCATTTCTGGAAAATTCCTACTAAGACCTTCCCAATAGTCGCCATCCATACCCTCACCGGCCAGCGTGTGGCTCTCAAGTGCATTCGCAAGGCTACGGTCAACGCCCAGAATTCAAAGGCCAAAATACGAGTCGCAAGGGAGATCGAATATCTGAAGATCGTCAATCACCCTCATGTCATCAAACTGTGAGCTGTACGTCCGATCCCACGCTAACGCATTCTCAATTATTGCTTCGCTGCGTAGTTATGAAGTGATAAATGTGAACTTAGCTTGTGTTCTCACACTTCCTATCTTCTAATCACCCTTCTAGACTCCCACAGAGGTTATCCTTGTAACAGAAGCACGTCGTATTTCTTATCCATCTCATCCATGTTCCTCTTGCTTATCCCCGCATCTCATCTTATTAGTATGCTGGTGGAGAGCTCTTTAGATATATCGTGGAGAATAGATCTATCTCTGAAGAACAGGTTGGGTACCGCTAGTGATGGGTGTCAATCGATCTAACATCGGAATTCCACAGGCGCGTCGATTCTTTCAGCAGATAATGTACATTTTCTCCGTTTTGTTTTCTCTTACAGGTAGTCACTAAGTTCCGGCTTTAGGATGGCCATCGCGTATCTGCATTCTCTCGGTATTGTCCACCGAGATATCAAGGTAATTTATGGGTGAGAGCCGTTTCGGTTCAACCATCTGACGCACCCTCTTCCACATCAGCCTGAGAACGTGCTTTTGGACGAGCATACCCGCGACGTCAAGCTCGCAGATCTTGGTCTCAGGTACACCGTTTCCTGCGTCAAGGCTCTGCTTCACCGAAGTAGCAACTGACATGATGGGGTGCTGAACTTTCTTGGGTGTAGTAATGAAATCACCGATGGCGACTTTCTGCGAACGTGGTGCGGGAGTGCGAATTATGCTGCTCCAGAAGTTGGTTTCCTTGTCGTATTGGTGTTTCCGGGATCCGGGATCATGCTGATGCTTGCCCCACTCACCATAGGTCATCAGCAATCGACCTTACCCTGGACCAGAGATCGATGTCTGGAGTGCTGGTGTTATGCTTTATCTTCTAGTGTGCGGCCGATTGCCGTTCGAAGACGATCACGCGCCAACCCTATATCAAAAGATTCAATTGGGGGTACTTATGTTTAGCGGTTTCTAATTATTTCATCTGTGGGTTACTAATCTGGGTTGCAGGTTTATGAACTTCCGAATTGGCTCTCCCCGGATACAAAATACTTGATATCTCGTATGCTTGTGGTCGATCCTCTCAAACGCATCACAGTTCCAGAGATACTTGCACATCCATGGACACATCGTGGCCTTCCGAAATATCTCACTAGGGCAATTACTGCCCTGGCGACCCCATCCCTCGTGGGAACCTTATCAACCTTGTGACTCAGGGAAATGAAAAGGTCGTGGATGGCTTGGGTAAGGTTGATCAGGCAATCGTTGTCGAGTTAGCAGATGCTATTGGCGTGGTGAGTGTTGTTTTCCGACCATGGCATCTGATGGAGAATGCTCAAGGAAACAATTGTATTTTTGTTTCAACCAGCATGCAGATGAGGTCATGTCCGCCCTGAATCTGGATGGCGAGAATGCAGTGAAGGTTGCATATGTTATCTGTAAAGACCGGAGACGATCTGGGAGGGAATGTAGGTAGTGTCTTGTGGTGTCACGTCTGATATGCTGACCTTTAACGAATCTCGTCAGTGGCTGCCATTGAGGAGGAAGGGGATGGAGCTAAGAAGAAGCAAAAGTTTCTTGCGGATGCCTCTGCGGTTGTGCGTGCTGTTCGTGCGCAAAGAGTCCCACTCTGAGATCTCACGCCCGCCCGCACTTAGATCCCCACGGGCGTGTCCGGTTTGCTCACCACACAAGCAGCAGAAGCCGGTGTCTTTGTGGACGATGTGGAGGACGAGGACGATGAAGATGAAGATGAAGACCCCATTCTACTAGATGGAGAGATTGACTGGTCTGAAGATAATCACTTTGAATTCCTGGATTCAAGTCTTGTTGGCGAGCGGGAAGATGAATCGAATCCACGCCCACGGCCCCATGTTCTTCTTTCGTACGAACGCAGTCGTTCTTCGCGCGGTAAAGCATCCCTCCCTGGTGGCGTCGGTCGGAACGCTCGGAGTGGAAACAATTTATCGGGTAGTTCCAACACCTTATTGAATCCCTCGAAAGGGAACGCCACGCCCGCTACGGGTCTCATCCCTACGACGTCATCCCGGCCTCCTCTCCCACTTGGCCCCCTTCTCGTACCAAAATTCGCGCGCCGAGGTGGAATTTTGGGATTAGATCAAGCAGCCCCCCGATGGAAGTGACGTACGAGTTGTACAAGAGCTTACAATTCTTGGGTGCCGAATGGCGTGAGAAACGGCATCCTTGGTACGTACCTCTTGTCGCTTTGATCTTCTTGGTGCACGGATCTTTGTTTGTGAAACTGATGTGGTCTCATGAAAATTTATTGTAGGTCCTTCATGCGTTTCCCTTATCCTCCCCAAGACTATGACGACATCACACCGAATAATGATATTTTTTTTGTAGAGACTAGATGGAAGCTTCGGGGCCATTATGTGCGTGGGGCCATTTTGGAGTGGGGGGATTTGCTCACTTGCGCTCATTTATTGCAGGTCCGCATCGACATACAACTGTACGAAGTTCATGCGTCCAACTACCTCCTCGATTTTAGAAATGTCGGACACATACCCATACCTCCTTCTAAGGACCCTGCGGACGGCAATCGGAGTAACGACACACAGTACAAGATTACTAATCCGTTCCTGTTCCTCGAATGCGCGACCAGTTTGATTTCCCACCTTGCAGAGGGTGCTTAAGGGTGTCAGTGCCCAAGTCTCCTTATGATGTGGATATTGTTGTAGTAGTCGTGTCCGTGTTCTCACCATACGTTAGAGGTTTGGTTGCCATCTTCATTTCCGATTTTTTGCTCGATATCAAACCCACCCATGTTGCCCTTCTGTGCGCACTTCGATGACTCACATGTCACTGTCCTGCGGACATTTGTTTGTGTCCCAGGTGGTTCCACCCATCATTTTATGCTTCCTGTGGCCCCCAGTGGTTGGGATTCCTTGGGTGTTCAGATTATACTACGTAGACACATCCCGCCATTAAAGAAAACAAAATAGACTTTCTGGTTTTGAATCCTGAAGCGGTCAAAAGTGATATTTCCCAGCATGGGGGTATGGAGTTTGGGTGCGCATGGATACATTCCAAGGCCATCGATGGTATACAGGTATGAGACCGTGAGTCCGTGAAGATGGTAGGCCCAAGATTTCACTCTCTGGGCTCGGTATATAACCCATTATAATTTGGCCGCTGCATCGACGACCTCGTTCCTCGCCAGCACGTGCAGTTCTCGGCGAAGGACCTTCCCAGCTGCGGACTTGGGGACCCCAGTGATAAGTCTCACTCCTGAATTGATTCCCGCAATCAATGAAAAGATGATCAGGTTGGTGGCTCAAGACAGACGGGCCCAGAACGCACCACCGCGAAGCGCCTTATGAGGAGACAATCGATCCTTGACCCATTGGTGGATATCTGCGGTCAATTTAGAGGCAGGCGTGCCGACAAGGGTCCGATCTCGGGGACAATGTATGCCCTGACGACGGGTGGGGTATTCGACCAGGTTGAGAAAAGGGAAAGAGGAAGTCAGGGAGAGAGAGACGAACCGTGGAAGTTCATTCTGGGTCTCAGGCTCTAATACTCCAACCACAGCACAGTCTTCGACATCTGGATGTTGGAATAGCACGTTTTCAACTTCTGCCGGTGAAACTAGAGCGATAATCCATCATGGTTTAGTTTCCTGCTGTCCGGGAGAATCGAACTGACCTTGATATCCTTTATATTTTATCAACTCCTTCTTTCGGTCGACGACGTAAAAGAAGCCTTCATCATCGCGGACGGCTATATCACCGGTTTTATAGAAGCCGTCCTCAATTGCTGCCCGAGTAGCATGGGGTTTGTTCAAATATCCTCTGAAAACACCCGGCATCAGCATTTAGTGAGGACTGGATTCACCCTTCTTACTTCATGATATATGGGGACCTTAACAACAACGTGGGATCAATAAGATAACAGGTGAGGTACGAGAGGCGTGGGAAACGTACCGAATCCAAAGTTCGCCACTTTCCCCTTCCTTTGAGTCGGTTCCGTCCTCACGGACGAGACGAGCCTCTACATTTGCCACAAGACAACCGCATGAAGTATGCTTATCGTTACGTCCGTACGGAGTGGCAGTAACCCCGCCAGCTGGGAAGAATGCACACTGTCAAGATCCATAAGGTGCAAGAACCGAAATGCCAATAGGGTCTACTTACTGGTTTCGGTTATTCCATATAGTTGGCTGATGTACACGCCTTTGGCTCCTGAAGCCTCGAGCCGTAGCTCCGCCCTTTGGGCGATGGCCGTACTGAGCGGGGCAGCAGCAGATATTACACTTTTGAGGCTCGAGAGGTCATATCGTCCCACGAGAGGGGAATTAGCTATAAAGGCGATCGAGGGCGGAGCACAATACGCGGACTATAACGAATAAGAAGTGTAACAATCACATACTCTCCCTGAGGGATATACTAAAGATGAGACGCACGGTTGTATGGTACTTTTGAATTGCGCTCAGGAACGTCGCAGGTTCAAATTTAGGCAAGACCACACTTGCGATTCCGCATGAGAGAGCATAGTGGATAAGGGTGAGGACACCATAAACGTGGAAATAAGGAACGGCTCCAATGGTTACATCAACACCTGCTTGATCGGGATATCGCCCGGAGTTTCGAAGGGAAAGAATTTGGGCAACGATGTTGTAATGAGTCAGCTCGACCCCTTTCGGAAGTCCTAAGGCGATCGATAACTTGAGTTCAGTATACAAAGCAGAGGTGCCAATGGTGAGCGATAGAAGGCGAACCAGTGGTCCCTGAGGAATAGAGGATCAAGGAGGTCCGATCGGCTTCATGATTATCGAATCTCTCGGGTTGAAGTTGCCTGTTAGCTTTCATGACATCGCCCAAGTTGAACCAGCCTTGCGAGTTCAATTCAGCAGGGACCTCAGTGGCAGGAGCAAGCAAAATGATTCGCCGGCGGAGGTCCTTGGATTGGACGTCGACACCCAGAATCTCGAGTGCCTTGAGGAGGACTGGAAATAGCGTGGGATGGACAGCAATGTGGCTGGGTTCAGAGTCCTTGATCTGATAAGCAAGTTCGGGAGGCATGAGAGCACTGCTCGCGAGGGAAAGTCGTATCCCTCCCGCGAGAGCAGCGCAGATAATGAGAGGATAAGACATGGAATTTGGACTGAAGACGAGGATAGTGCCATGGCGAGAGACGTTGATGGCGCCAAGGAGGTATTCTAAGTTGTTGCGGAGGCCAAAGGCAAGGACTCTGGCGTCTCGTTGGAGCTGGGCACGGGTAACCACCCGACCAGAAATTCCATCGATGAAGGCGGGATGATTTGCATGGGGATCAGTGTCGGGGAAGAAAAGGTTGAATACAGAGATCTTGGGGATAGGGATGGGGGAGAAGGGGGAGGAGTAGATGGTGGGCATGGTGTAGAATGAGGAGACTGGAGAATAGGACTAAACTGGGGCTTATCCGTATAGCCATGGCTGCCGAATACTGAAATCAGGGAGGGGTAATGATTTTCCAGGACCTTATGTCATATGCAGGAGGTGTTTTTGTTTCCGGAGTTTCCTGAACCATGACACTTACAATGCACTCCTGTCGTCTGCTTTCATGTTCCTAATGTTGCTGTGTATCGCTAGACCACTCTTGTGCAAGATATAAATTTTTTCTCTCTTACTTGTTTCTTTGTTCCCTGATATTGTCCTCCTTTGACCATACTTCAGTGTTATGACCTTAGGTCATGATCAATGGTCACAGTGACATGGCGAGGCTTGGAGGCAGCGTGGTCACAGGTCACAATGGTGGGGTATTAATGGACACAGATTGAATTACTTCCAAATATGGAGATTACTGAATTTGGGTATCCATTTTTTTGCTGATCTAATTGGCCGAGCGCTTGCAAGGTATTTTGGCTTCCGGTTTTTGTTTATGGTGCAAAGTCCCTTGAACCAACATCGTCACCCTGTGGGAAAAATTGTCACCCTATGAGAACACACATTTGGTTCCTCTCAGAACCAAACATATCTGGGTACCTAATTTGCCCTTTTTTGTTGCAACTGCAAGGGGAGATGTGAAGCTTGGACCCAAATTATGAGGGGACCTCATAATTAAGCCCTAGTTGGATCTGTCATCATCATATGCAGATCCAGATGAAAGCAGCAGGGGCCAATGAAATAGCCATGCCAATGCCTGAAGCTTTGTTTGAAAACTTGGCCCAGCCTTATAATGTGACAATGTGATACCAGGGCTTCATTATGAGGTCCCTCATAATTTGGGTCCAAGCTTCACATTTCCCCTTGTAGTCACAAAAAAAAGGGAAATTATGTACCAAAACTAATCCAAATCTGTCTACATGCTCAACTGTTGTCCAAAAATCTCCTGCATATACAAAAGATTGGCACAATGTTCTTTATCAACCTGCAAGTGCTCCCTTATGGACACTTTGCCTGGCCACTCATCAGGAACATTTCTAAGGAAGCGAACTGGAAATAGTCACAGAACCAGAGAAATGGAAATTCAACCACCAGACTGATCAGAGGACCACCTTGGCCAGGCAGTTCAACTGGGATGGGGAGTGCACTTCACATTCTGTACAGTCATTCATTTGTCACATCCATGAAATTGGAAACTTGACTCCCATTAGGGTCTTTCACAATAAAAAAAATCACTCAAAAATGATGTTGAAAATGGTCTCCAAAATGCCATCAAAATATGAGGGTATCATCTTTGAGGAGACATTTTTTGATGATGGGGTGTTCTTAGCTCTGGAGTTGAAAAGGTCACACCATTTCAAAATCCCAGCCAAAAATGAGGGACCAAACAAATCACATATTGTGTGGGTAACCTAATAAGGCAACTGAGAATTGATCTAATAGCCTAATCAGGATTTTAAGTAGATTACATGATATATTTGGTACCTGACAGCATGGGAATTTCTGACAATTGGACTCAAGTTTGGCTCAGCTAGCAATTTGGGAAGGTGCAATTTTTGATGAAGGTGAGGGTGGTTTCACAATAGGTTTCCAAAATGCTCTCAAAAATGCCATTTTTGGCTGTCCCATGTTGGGTTTTCAGGAGATTTTGACAATGATTTTTGGCCTCATTTTAGCCCCATTTTTGGGTGATTTTTGCTATTGTGCAAGACCCTATTACTGTAAGAGGATCCCAATACACTTTCAACTTGAAAAAGAACATAGATAGATGTCCTGTGAAGGTCTCTGTCAAGTTTGAAGCAATCTGACCTTGATTTGCAATATATGTACACAAGGACATGAAAGGGTGCCATTTTGTGCATAATTGCTCACATGCACACTTTGTTAGTTACTTGATAACTTGTCATCTGTAAGCCCTGGATCATTGTTCTCCCTCTCCTCATCCCTGTTGCCTTGTGGAATGTTTAAATCAGTGATAGTGATGACCATGAGCTGTGTTTTTTTTTTGGCTTCATTGGGGCCTCTTTGCTCTGCTTTGTGGTTATTTTCAAATTGTATGAGCTACATCCTGGATTAGATATTGCTATTAACATTCCCATATTCATATATGACATCCTATTAGCTTGGGAGGCTCATAATGAGTCCCAGTAGTGTGGATTGTTAATAATTGAATTTCACTTTGATAAGTTAATTTTTTTGGACTGTATTTATTGAATTTCTCACTGCCCAATCATCCAGTTGTTCCCAAATTTAATTTTTCAAGTATACTGGAATGTCCTATACAAAGGTATGTGCAAAGTTTCAGGGGAGAACAAGAAATGGTCAAGTTACAGCAGTTTAGGCCCTGTTTGGTTGCAAGAATCTGGATTCTGAGCCCAGATTCTTGCTGGATTCTTGTGGGATTCTTTTGCTGTTGAAAAGGATCTAGAGTGGCCAGGAAGTTCCATGAATTCTTGTTGCCACTTGTTGCTATGATCCTGTCCCTACATCATATTTTCTTGCTATGTTGTATCTTATTGTGGCATTGAATAATCCAATATCACCAAAACCTATGGGGCTTATTCCCATGCATTACACCCAACAAACAAGTGCTGAATTGACCAAACTGGTGGTGCTGACAGTGAAGATTTGCTGCTGCATTTGTTGTGCAGACAGTGATCTCAGCCATGGTTCTCTACAGTGAGGCATATTTCCTCAAGGAGCCATACAATACATCCAGTCTCTCAGGAGAACTGTGGCTTCAAGAGCTGCTTCATGGGCACCCCACATGATTTCAAACTCAGTTTGGTGTAAACAAGCACATCTTTCAGCAGCCAGTTATTGAGTTAAAAAGAATTGGTCTCATGCACTCAAAACATCTGACCCTTGAAGAACACATCATGATATTTCTGTATACCTCAGTGACTGCCCTATTGAGCTGATTTGTGGCAGAGCACTTTCAGCATAGCCTAGACACAATAACCCAGTATATTCATAGGTTTACTGTGTTAAACACCATCTAATGCACCACATGGATATTATAAAGAAATCCTCTTTGCCCTGTCATCTGCAGATTTCTATGGATGATATGTATGACTTCCAGATGTGAATAGTTGTACACCTGACAAGATTCAAAATGATCCAAAACTCTATCCATTCTTTGAGGATGTCATTGGTGCAATGGACACCACAGCTGCTGATTGTTCTGCCTCATGAAACTGCAAAGGTGGTATCTCTCAAAATTGCCTCACATGCTGCTCTTTCAACCTCTGTTTCCAATATATTCTCAGTGGGTGGGAGGGGGGGCATCTGATGCAGCAGTGTATTGGGATGCCCATACTATGGACTTGCCTATTCTCCAGGGCAAGCAATATCTTGCTGATGTGGGGTTTGGTGCTTGTGATGCTCTGCTTATTCCATATCAGGGTGTCTGTTACCATTTGAAAGAGTGGGGGCATGCCTCACTTTGGTATAGATCCCAATAGTCTCATGTAATGGCTCCATGGCTGACAGGTTCCTCCATAGACCTGAAAACCCCAAAGAACTCTACAACCTTTGCCATGCACAGGCATGAAATGTCATTGAGTGGATATTTGGGATCCTCAAGTGGCAGTTTGGAATCCTAACATGCCCCCCTGAGTACTCAATGGAAATACAGGTCTGCATTCTCCCAGCCCTTTGTGTGCTTCACAACTTCATCCATATTTATGATAATGATGAAAGCTCAAATTTGACCACATCAATGGTGACACTTTCACACCTGGCCTTCAAGAGGAACTTGCAGCAGGGCCTATGACATCTAGAGAATGGAATAGAGCACATGCTCTGCATGACAAGATTGCACAAGACATGTGGGACAGTTACCAGAATTATCAGAGGGGGATGGACAAGTTGCAAATGAAGGGGTGCCATATATGTACAGATGTGAAAAAATCTTAACAATGTACAACTTTATTTGGTGTGTGGCAATGATGTAAACCCTGTGGCCTTGAATGGATCAGGGCCTTGAGCTCAATGGCACATATGTGGACCAATCTTGGTGTGGACCCACTCCACATGCAGACTCTCATACTTGATACTGAAATATATGTCAGCAGCACTGGGCTCATGCTATAAGACATTCAAGAGTTCTGTTAACTTGGCATCATTGAGACCAACCTCTATTTCCTGCACATGACTTGCTGCTTGAATTTTTCATTGAGGTGTAGTGAGGATGTCACTTGAGCCCCTGCCACTGGTTCTGCCCAATGTAGCTTGGAATATGTGGTTAAAGTTGTCTAGTTTCTCCACTATGGCATTGAGCACATGATTTGATGTCTGTGGTTTCTTGGTTGATGAGGCCAACATAGGGTGTAGGGGTTTCTTCTATATAGGATGTGAGAAACCTAAGGGAGGATTTGAGTTTGGAGCTCAAAACCTTGCCTTAATATGCCAAGGAAAAAAAGGTACTTCACTCCCTATTTAGCTGGGAATGCCTGTAGGCTTTTCAGATCAGCACTGAGATAGATAGATAGCTATCTGTACTGGCAATGGGAGTGTCTGAGATATGCTGTCTCAGAATTAGTCAAATGGGTAAGGTTCAGAAGAGAGGATTATACTGTCCTCAAGCAGTTGCCAGCTGGTAGATGAGAGGAGCTGCCAGTCCTCAAGATGGGTATGAGTCAGAAACTGAGGGGTTTGGCTATCCTCAGATTTTCAGGTAGGTGTCAGGTGTCTCAGAATTCAGTCTTTCTTGTGCCAGCTGGTTGTTAAGCTGGGTCCACAGAAATCTTACAGGGTCTAGGTGTTGACTAGGGAATACCTTCACACAGCTTCACAAAGCACTGTCTGGTTTGTAGTGGTAAGAGGGAAAGTATTATTATTATGGGGGTGTAATGTACAGATTTTTATATGCTGGCCCAGAACTCCTGAGTAGCACATGGTATGGATTTTTATTTTTAGATAGGTTCCAGACCTGGCTGGCCTCTTCCTATTATGGAAAGCTCCACCCAGCTCAGAAGGTCCTTGATCTATTTATGAGATTTGCTAGGGAGTCCAGACAATGACATGTTTCAGGTGATGTAATTTCCTTTAGTCAATGACTTGTAGGTTCTTAGTCATCCTGGTTTCTGTCCATTGTCTGTCTCCAAGTCTGCTTGTGTATATAGGTAGCCCAGCTGGGGACTTAAGGTCCAAATAATGAGAATTAGGCTTTTTCTCACCCTAAGTTTCCTACCCTTCTACATAGGGGTCAATGATCACTGTCATGTTGACTTATTCCCAGTGGTAGGAGATAGAGTAATGGGGGAATCTGTGGCAGTGGAGTAGTGGCTAGAATTTTGTCTGATGGGAGGTGTAGAGGTATCTGGGTTTGAATAGAGCACCAAATCAATGATATTTGGAGTAACAGGAGTGGTAGTTCAGTCCTATTTAGGGTAATCCATCAAAATATGTAGGAGGTATAATAAAGCATATCAAACCTTGTCTTCCCCATTATTATTTTTATCCTCACTTTCCTCATCTGCAATATTGTCCTGTGGGACATCTTGAGTTGCATACCCACCATGAAAGGCATGACTGCCTTTGGCAATAAGTCCAGCATGGATCTCATGCATATCTTCCCAGAGCAGTCATCCATGGTTATGAAACTTCTTTGCAAGAAGGTTGGCCTTCAAATATATTCTCCAGTCAGGTCTCTATCTCATATGATGATATATGGCTTTACTACCTCAATATACTTTTCCCAGACCCCCTCAGAGTTAATATTGATGTCAGCACCATGCTCAGTGCTCCAAGAAAATCTGGACTGTCTTGAAGCTTCTCCACCACCCAGTAGGTCTCCTTGAGTTGTGGAGAGTACCATTGTGAGTTAGGACAGTAGAATGATATTAAAGGCATCCAAAACCTTTTGGTATTTATTTTACAAGCCCATGCAGTTTTCTTGTCACCAGCAGTAGAAGAGGCTGTAAGCTGATTTGAGATATCATTCCAAACTGCTGCTTTGAATGATGCTCCTTTGGAATCACCACCACCCCATTTGACCCCAAGAAGGAGGTGGATCAATTCAGCTTCATCACTTGTGTTTCAAACCACATGATCAGATGTCTTGGTGGCATCTTTGTCATTGCCCTTCTTGTCAGATGGCCCCTTTGCTGAGCTGGTTGCATCAGTTGTGTCAGACAGATTGGCACCAGTATCTACAGTCTTTGCACTTGGTTTTGCCATTGTAAAAGGAATTCAAGATTCTGTAGTGATATGAAAGAAAGATGATGATAGGTAGACTTCATGAACTCTGCCAGTCCCACCTGAGGGGGCAGAATCTGAAAGAATTTGTGCAACCAAATGGATGGCAGATTCTTCCAGATTCTTGCTGTCAAGCAAAACATTTGGCAAAGAATCTGGAAAAGAATCTGAAAGAATCTACACATTCTTAATAGTAGAATCTGGCCCAAGAATCCAGCTTCTTGCAGCCAAACAGGGCCTTAGGCCCTGTTCAGATGCAAGAATCCAGATTCTGGACCAGATTCTTGGCCAGATTCTTTGTGTCCTCAGAAAGAATCTGTAGTACTGGGGAACTCCATAGATTCATGTAGTTCCGCCTTCCTAATCTATGTCTGGTGATGACAAAACCTCAAATGAACGAGTTCTTCAACAGTGAAGGCTTGCAGCAGCATTCTATGTGAAAACTGTCGTATCCACAGCCTTCATATATGGTACAATGTATTTTTCCAAAGAACCATACAATACGTCATCTCTCTCAGGAGAATTATGGCTCCAGGAGCTCCTAGATGGACATCCTGAGCGATTTCAGACTCAGTTTGGAATCAATAAGCACGTCTTTCAGTGCCTAATTCATGAACTCAAAAATATTGGTCTCACATGTTCCAAGTACCTCAGCCTTGAAGAGCATGTTGCAATATTCCTCTATACATCTGTTACTGCCCTATCCAGCCGACTTGTGGCAGAGCGGTTCCAGCACAGCTTGGACACAATTACAAGGTACATGGAATTTTTTTCTTCTCAAACTTCCTTTAACACGCATTATGGAGATACTATAAAGAAATTCTTTTTGCCCTGTCATCAGCTGATTTTTATGGGTGATATGTACAGCTTCCAGATCCAAGTAGTGGCACACCCAATGAGATTTGGAGTAATCCCAAGTTGTATCCTTTCTTCAAGGACATCCTTGGGGCTATGGATGGAACACATATCCCATGCAATCCATCGGCCACTGAATGTCCTGCATCCCAAAATTGTCTTGCATGTTGCTCCTTTGATCTCCATTTCCAGTATGTCCTAAGTGGATGGGAAGGGTCAGCAGCCGATGCAATGGTGTGCAAAGATGCCTGCAGTACTGACTTTCCAATTCCAGATGGAAAGCAATACCTGGTTTTGGTGGCTGTGATGCCCTCCTCATTCCATATCAGGGTGTATGTTATCACCTGCAAGAGTGGGGTCGGGTGTTGTAGCAGTATGGAACTTGGTTCTGAATACAGCTAAGTACTAACTATGATATCCCCTGTATACAGTCCCAAAAATGCAAAGGAGCTCTACAATCTTTGTCATGCACAAGCCTGAAATGTTGTCGAGTGTATTTTCGGTATTCTTAAGCGACATTTCAGTATTCTGACATCCCCCCCAGAGTATGCAATGGATATCCAAGTCCACATTCTCCCAGCCCTGTGTGCTCTGCACAATTTTATCTGGATCCATGACAAGGATGAGATATACAAATTCGATGATATTGAATGTGACACTGCCATACAAATTCTTCTGGAACAGCTGGCTACTGGTCCAACAAGTGTCAGAGAGTGGAATAGGGCTTATGAGCTATGTGATAAGATTGCAACAGAGATGTGGGAAAGTTATCAGAATTGCCTGGCAGAAATGGGGAGATGAGGGATATATACAATAATATGGATGAGTGACACTCTAGTTCCATGCACTAGGTCCAGATTGGGGGCCACGGAATACATCCCCTGAGAGATCCTCCTGTATGTGGCAACACATATGAGGGCTGATCTTTGTTTTGACCCATTCCGCATGCAGACCTGGCTGCTTGATGCTCAGGTAGATATCAGCGGCCCCGGACTCATGCTGTAGTACATTCAGCAGCTCAGTTAATTCGGCGTCACTGAGAGTATCTTCTACCTCCTGTGCATGACCCACTGCCCAGATTTTTCATTGAGGAGTCATGAGAACATTGCTATTACTGCTTGTGCCACCTGAGGTAGCCTGGAAGATATGATTGAAGTCCACCAGGCTCTCAGCGATAGCATTGAGTGCATGACTGGATGTCTGAGGCTTCTTAATCAATGTCACAGGGACAGCAGATGACGCTCGCTTCTTTGTTGGCAGGCTTCCAGCTGTCGGGGGAGGTACAAGGGAAGGGCTGGGTGTGGTGGCCCAGGAATAAGGGGAATTGGAGGTGGGAGACAGCACAGACCTAGTGGGGGTCCCAGTAAGTGTGAGGTCAATCTGAAGTGTTGAAGAGGGGGTGATCAACATCTCCTATTCCAATAATTCTGTCAATCATTGATATTTTCACTAAAAATCAAAACCAAACCTCTTTGCTTTCATTAATCTTGAAGCCCTGTTGGTCCTCCTCATTCTTTTCATTGTCCTCATCGTCCTTGGGGATATATCCAGCAGCAGATGCTGCACAGAAAGCTCATCCACCTTTGGCAACCAGCCTGGCATGAATTTCTTCCATCTCAGTCCAGTGTGGCCATCCATGGGAGCGAAATTTTTTGGTGAGGGGATTGGCCTTCCAATGCCATACATTAGCCCTTGGTTTTGTATAATTATAGAGAATCATCACCTCCACATATTTCTCCCACACACCTTCAGAATCTTCATTAATATCTGCCCCATGTTCAAAGCTCCATGAAAATCCTGATTGACCCATTAACTTCTTGACTACCCAATAGGTCTCCTTGAGCTAGGATGGGGAGACCTTCCATGAGCAAAATAGAATGGAGAAAAGATCAGCACAGACCTTTTGGTACTTATTTTTGCAAGATTGAGCTGTTTTATTGGCCCCAGGGCCACCAGCTGCCTTAAACTGGGCAGCCATGTCAGCCCAGACTGATGCTTTGAAAGAAGCCCCTTCTGAGTCATGACCACTGCATTTGATCTCAAGGAGGAACTGAATTAGTTCACCTTTGTCAGCACTGTCCCAGGTCACATGGCCATCACTTTCACCAGAGCCATTTTCCGCTTTGCCTTTCTTTCCCTTCCTCTTCATTACAGATGTGTCAGCAATCTTAGACACAGTGAGTTTCTCAGTGTGTCCCTTGGCAGCAGATACTGGAGGAACATCCATGGTGGCTTTGGGTTGCTTTGTGCTGGATTTTGGCATTGTTAGTTGAAGGTAGAACCAAGGTAGGATGAGGAACAGGGTGATGGATCGACGATGTTCAGCCAGGTCCGGTCTCTGTCCCCAAATATAGAATCTGAAAGAATCTAATAGAATCTAGGCATCCAAACAGAAAGTAGATTCTTTCAGATTCTTGAAGTTCAGCAAGAATCTGACAGAAGAATCTGAAAAATAATCTGAAAGAATCTACATTTTTTTACTAGTAGAATCTGGAAAAAGAATCCAGATTCTTGGGCCAGATTCTTGGTGGATTCTTTGGAGATTCTTTTTGCTCTGAAAAAGAATCTTGAGTGCTTGGGGAGCTCCATAGATTCTTCAAGACATGGACACAGTTGATGGGTTGGATTCCCATGTCAATTTCGGTATTTCTTGTGGATTTTGACATGGCCAAATTATCGGGTCCTTTTATTATGCTCTTGACACTGTCCTTTGATACATTCCCACTGTCAGCCAAATAAGGAAAACAAATTGTTAATTAATGTCCTGAGCTCTGCACAGTGGTCTGGGGTTTGGGGTGCCCCCATGAGCCCTGCGCAGCAGCTGGGGTCTGCAGGGTATCCCCACAATGCCTGGCTGTTTTCTACCAAATAAGGAAATAAAATTTATCCTTGAGTGCACTCAGTCCTATGTAGTGGAAAGAGATGTGCAGCATCCCTACAATAGTTCCCAGCAAGCCCCACTTAGCAGAATGGGGTCTGTGGGATGTTCCCACCCTACCAAGCTACTACGGGAGTCTCTGTAGTACTCAGTCTGGCATTGAGTTGGGCTCATTGGACCATGAGAATCTGACCCATGGACTGTCGTCCCAACTAGGTCTCACTAGCAGAAGCAAGTTATGGCAGTGCCCACCTCAGTAACAAAAGAATCTGGAAAGAATCTGTGCAGCCAAACAGATGGCAGATTCTTCTGGATTCTTGTCACCAAATGAAAATTTTGCAAAAGAATCTGGAAAAGAATCTGAAAGAATCTACACATTTTTAATAGTAGAATCTGGCTCAAGAATTCAGATTCTTGCAACTGAACAGGGCCTTAGGCTCTGAATGGTTGAAAGAATCTGGATTCTTTCAACTGTTCAGGCCCTTACCAATGTGTAGATGCACCTAATGCACCCTCAAAAAGGTACCTCTTAGGTGGGTTCCAGTTGCATTGGCCTTTGACCTAAGAGGTGGTTTTTATATAGGCATGTCTAGGCAGCATCTAAAGGTGTTCAAAAGATGAAAAATTTTCTAAGTCCCTATAATAGGTGTGCCTATCTGTGCCTGCCACAGGCACCACTCCCAGGCTTTTTAACTATTTGATAGGCATTCTGGGGTTGATTTAGGCATGCCTAAATCAGTTGTGTCTAATGATGTCTAGAGCTTAATTATTGACTTTGAATTGAAGAGGCCTATCCAGGGTTGATTTAGACATGCCTAAATCAGTGATGTCTAGTGATGTGTAGAGTCAGGTGCTGCTCCAGGGGTTTTACAATGACTTGATGGACACCCTGCAGTTGATTTAGGCATGCCTAAATCAGCTGTGTCTAGTCATGTCTAGAGCTTGCTATATCTCATTAGAGTCTGGTGTGTCCATGAGGGCTCAGTATGCAGTGAGTCTACTAGTGGATAAATTAAAACAGGTTGACCATTACCAGGAGGTGTCTAATTGTGTGCCTAAGCTTGTCTAGGCATGTCTAGGCAGGTAACTTGGGTCTGAGTTTAGTACACATATTATGTAATTATTCCTAAACAGTATCCAGTTACATAATACATGTATCCTATCTTTAAAAAATGCCAAAATGCGGAAATTAAATGAAGTACATCCAAGCAATATTTAGGCATCCAGCCCAATGGGGGCCCAGGACCAGGGGGAGGTGCCTGGGATGGATGGATGGACCCCTGGGGACTCTGATAAAGTGAAAAAATCAGGCCCAGAGCCAATGATTAATCCCTGAAACAATGAGGGCAGGAAGAACAGCTCCAGAACCACTGGAAGTTGCCAGAATCTAAGTGCTGAACAGATCAGTCTGAAATTTGGCACATGCTTAGAGACTATCTGGCCACAAACCATATTACAATTTCAGCCAAATCCATGCATTAGTTATTGAGATATGAGGCAAACAAGTCTGGATATTGAAAATTGATTTTCTCCTCCCTTGGAATAGCTGGGGACTTGGAAATTTACAGGGAGCATAAAGATATAGTGTACTAATTATGTGCCAAAAATTATCCCAATCCATCCAGGCAAAGGCAGTGAAATGGACAGGGGGTACCAGAACCACCAGAAATTTCTGAAAAAGAACCACTGTTCAGATCGCTCTGAAAATTGGCGCGTGATTAGAAGCTGCTTAGGCAAAACTCATATCAAATTTTCAGCCATACCTGTCCAGTAGTTATGGAGTTCTGGGCCAAACAAGTTTGAACATTGAAAATTAATTTACTCCCCCTACAGACAGGATATGCACTTGAAATTTTACATGGGGTATGGCCATATGATGAACTACATATGTGCCAAAAATCAGCTTTTTTTTGTTTACTTTTAGGCATGCCACTCCCTTAGCAGGAAAAATGGGAACAAAACCCTACCATGAATGTGAGCCACTCCACCTCAGGCCTAAACTAGGTGGAATAAGCTTTGATTAGTATGATACTGACTATCTCCAAAAATAGAATGAATTGGATGTGTGGAAGTGCCTGAAATTGAGGGGGAGGGGGAGGAAGGTCAAAAGGGAATTACATAAAATGTAGAGCAGGGGTGGCTCTGATATTATACCACTAGTCTAGCACATATATAGGTTGTACACATACCAAATATCAGCCTAACTGGACTCCATTTAGGCACTGCTCCACAGCACTCCCCCCAAAACAACAATTTCCTCCCCAGAGCCTTCCATCCATGCAATGGCCCTGAAAATTCACCCTTAGGTCATCCAAATACATTTATAACATCCCCCAAATTTTCAGATTCATCACTCCAGTGTGAGAGTTTCCATAATATTTTCAAGTTTCACTGACATACCCCCTCCAATTGGGGCACTTCCAGAGCTCCAATCACTCCCATTTTTTGTAGGCCACAGCTGGTCACCATTTGAGGCTCAGGCCCAAAATTTCAGCCCATTCTTATTCAATCAATATTGCATAGAATGTTCTGAAATTTGAATCATACACTGTTACATACTACTACTACAGATTGGATCACTGAGTGAGGAGGGGGAGGGGAGGATCTTGGTCATGTGACCAATGTCAAAAGTGCTTAGAATGGGCTGAAATTTTGGGCCTGAGCCTCAAATGGTGACCAGCTGTGGCCTACAAAAAATGGGAGTGATTGGAGCTCTGGAAGTGCCCAATTGGAGGGGGTATGTCAGTGAAACTTGAAAATATTATGGAAACTCTCACACTGGAGTGATGAATCTGAAAATTTGGGGGATGTTATAAATGTATTTGGATGACCTAAGGGTGAATTTTCAGGGCCATTGCATGGATGGAAGGCTCTGGGGAGGAAATTGTTGTTTTGGGGGAGTGCTGTGGAGCAGTGCCTAAATGGAGTCCAGTTAGGCTGATATTTGGTATGTGTACAACCTATATATGTGCTAGACTAGTGGTATAATATCAGAGCCACCCCTGCTTTACATTTTATGTAATTCCCTTTTGACCTTCCTCCCCCTCCCCCTCAATTTCAGGCACTTCCACACATCCAATTCATTCTATTTTTGGAGATAGTCATTATCATACTAATCAAAGCTTATTCCACCTAGTTTAGGCCTGAGGTGGAGTGGCTCACATTCATGGTAGGGTTTTGTTCCCATTTTTCCTGCCAAGGGAGTGGCATGCCTAAAAGTAAACAAAAAAAAGCTGATTTTTGGCACATATGTAGTTCATCATATGGCCATACCCCATGTAAAATTTCAAGTGCATATCCTGTCTGTAGGGGGAGTAAATTAATTTTCAATGTTCAAACTTGTTTGGCCCAGAACTCCATAACTACTGGACAGGTATGGCTGAAACTTTGATATGAGTTTTGCCTAAGCAGCTTCTAATCACGCGCCAATTTTCAGAGCGATCTGAACAGTGGTTCTTTTTCAGAAATTTCTGGTGGTTCTGGTACCCCCTGTCCAGTTCACTGCCTTTGCCTGGATGGATTGGGATAATTTTTGGCACATAATTAGTACACTATATCTTTATGCTCCCTGTAAATTTCCAAGTCCCCAGCTATTCCAAGGGAGGAGAAAATCAATTTTCAATATCCAGACTTGTTTGCCTCATATCTCAATAACTAATGCATGGATTTGGCTGAAATTGTAATATGGTTTGTGGCCAGATAGTCTCTAAGCATGTGCCAAATTTCAGACTGATCTGTTCAGCACTTAGATTCTGGCAACTTCCAGTGGTTCTGGAGCTGTTCTTCCTGCCCTCATTGTTTCAGGGATTAATCATTGGCTCTGGGCCTGATTTTTTCACTTTATCAGAGTCCCCAGGGGTCCATCCATCCATCCCAGGCACCTCCCCCTGGTCCTGGGCCCCCATTGGGCTGGATGCCTAAATATTGCTTGGATGTACTTCATTTAATTTCCGCATTTTGGCATTTTTTAAAGATAGGATACATGTATTATGTAACTGGATACTGTTTAGGAATAATTACATAATATGTGTACTAAACTCAGACCCAAGTTACCTGCCTAGACATGCCTAGACAAGCTTAGGCACACAATTAGACACCTCCTGGTAATGGTCAACCTGTTTTAATTTATCCACTAGTAGACTCACTGCATACTGAGCCCTCATGGACACACCAGACTCTAATGAGATATAGCAAGCTCTAGACATGACTAGACACAGCTGATTTAGGCATGCCTAAATCAACTGCAGGGTGTCCATCAAGTCATTGTAAAACCCCTGGAGCAGCACCTGACTCTACACATCACTAGACATCACTGATTTAGGCATGTCTAAATCAACCCTGGATAGGCCTCTTCAATTCAAAGTCAATAATTAAGCTCTAGACATCATTAGACACAACTGATTTAGGCATGCCTAAATCAACCCCAGAATGCCTATCAAATAGTTAAAAAGCCTGGGAGTGGTGCCTGTGGCAGGCACAGATAGGCACATCAGAATCTCATATGGACCCTGTGGATCCTGTCAATTGATTACCAAAGAACTGTACAGTCCCATCTGTTTTCTGTCTGCCCATATCCTCTTATGGCAGGCTCTGCTGGCAAATGCAAGGCCACCATTACTGTCACCAATGATGAAACTGGCTCTGATGGTGATGGTGCTGCCAAGCCAAAGGGTAAATGGGGTAAGAAACTCACTGATACAGTCCAACCAGTGACACCTCTGTCCAAGCCTCACACATCTGCCATGCCCTGGAAATCCAAGCCCACATGGACATGGCTGCTGGTCCAGGAACTTACTGAAGACCCTCCATTTTGCATAGCCCTCTTCTCAGACTCAGTGACAATGGCAAAGGTGGAAGATTGGCCAGTCCTTAAAAATGGGGTGGCAAAAACAATACTCCACCAGGAGCTTGTGGCCTACATATTCAAGGATGATTCTGAGCAAAAGGAGAAGTATGTGTTGAAACTGAAGGAGTTTGCCAAGTCTGTGGGCTCTCCTCTTAAAGTGTGTGTTCATATCCTCCCCCTCAGCAGTGTACACTAACAAAAATACCATAGTCTATGCAATGAGTACAAGGACCTGAAGGCCACCCTCAACTCCACTTGGCATGATGTGAAACCTTTGGATGTCAAGGAAGGTACACCATTGCATAATGCAATAGGTATGTCCACAGTCTCATGGATTTATATTTTTCTGAGGCACATCAGCTGAAATTAAGAAGAAATTCCCCTGGTGGGATGAATTCCATGCTTTTGGATGGATCTGCCAAACTATAATCCAATTGGTGCGATAAGTAGTGCTAGTGTGACAGCTGAGCAGTGCACTGACATGTTTAAAGAATTACTGGCTGGTGAACAGGATGTGGGGCTGAAGGTTGATGTGGGGGGTTTGCTGGCTGAGGGTGGGCTGGATCATGAAGACAAACAAGAAAATCTGGAAATCATAAGTCACCCAGGTGGACTGTAAGCAGTACACTGATTTTTAGCCTAGGATTTCCTCTTGCTGTCACCATCTTTGACTCATACCCACACACTGTTGGAGGGATGAATCCCTACACCATAAAATCCTCATCCAAGGTCTAAATTCCTTACAAATGAATCAATTACTTGTCACTCCACCCATTTAATTCCATCATCATTCATTTATTCAAGAATCTATTGGATTCCTACCCCTTACCAACTCACAATATCACCTCATTCATTTATCATGAACACCAGTCAATTTATTGACTATCCATCAGACTTCAACAGTCCTCCTCAAAAAGGGGCAGTTTATGCCCTACCTCAAGTCCAATTTATTTGGACAAGGTGATTCAACTTGCCATCCTTCTTCAAGACTGTATGACTTGCCTGTTCTTCCAAGTCATCTTACTGCCTTAAGGGCAACAGATTGTGATTATGTAATGATGTGGACCAGGCCTAGTTCCAATTCTGGACTCATGGATCCATCACATGATCCAGAAAGGGGCTGCACTACTCTCAAGGAGTATTTTTTGAATTTATCTGTCAGTTTTGATCAGATTGACTTGAAACAACAGCACTCAGAAATATACGAATCATACCTACTGAACAGTACCAAACACGTGACAAACGAATCAAAAATGCGGTCCCTGTACCATTATCTTTCCATGATTCATACTCTGAAGGAGTATTTCTTGATTTTCAAAGCTAATTCTTATCGGATTTGTTTGCAAGTACCATGCCCTAAAAGCTGTTAAAAATGTGCATCGAACAGTACCAAGGGAAAAATGAGTGGATGCGAACTCCATTTTTTACAAGACAACTCCCTCCCCATGACCCCCCCTTTGCTCCACCATCCAAAATAGCAAATTACTTCCAGCCCTCTTATGTCTGATGGAGAAGACCCTCAGGGCGACCTATTCCACCTTTACTTAAGGGAACTTGTCCAGAATTGAAGGAGGAATAGCATGTAATGTGTCAATCTCCCCTTTTATCTTGAAATTGGAATATCTCCATCAGTTTTGAAGATTTTGACTTCATTTCTTTTTTTCTATATGTCCCTTAAGTCCGACTTTTTCACTCTCTATCGAGTTGAAGTCTGGATTGTATATTAGGTGCAGCTAGCACACAAATTCAGTAGTTCTCCCCCTCCCTCTGTTTTGAAGCTCCTTGAACAGCTGCTGGTCCCTGGGTGATTTCTCACTACAAAAAGTGAATTCTAACTACACTTTGACTAAGGTCTCAAGAAGAGATTCTTAGGGTGTGGTAATTTGACACAAACACACATTCTCACTTAATTGCTTGGGCTTTGTTGGCTCACAGCAATTTTCCCCTGTTCCAAAAGACCCCTTTCACTCAAGCCTGAACATTCAGATTAATTCTGTGGTTCCCTCCTTTGTCCATGACTTAATGACATGGACTGTAGCTGGATTGATCCATCCCATTCCTGCTTACAACACACAACCCCTCAACAGCATCCTATTCTCACTCACCTTCCCCAGGAGTTATACCTGATGGTGCCAGTTCCACATCAGCTTCATCTCAGCCCATGACTCCAAATGTGGTGACTCTGGGTGCATCAAGGAAGACCTCCACATCATGTTGTATGCTCACTCCTTTAGAGCAGTTTGAAAAATCCCAGGCAGGTGATCAAGAGTTATTCAAGATAAAGCAGGAGTCAGAGGCAAGCATGAGGCTGGCCAAGATGGAGGCAAGGGAGAGGTTGCATATGGAAGAGTTGAAGGCACAGGAACATAGGGATATCCACCAACTTGAGTTCCAGTGCAAGTTACAGGTATGTGAGGAACATGAGTATGAGTCTTCCCAGATCCAAGCCCTCCTCTCTCTTCAAAGGGGAGTTGAGCCTTCAGGAGGATTTGGTTTCCCATGGGCAAGTGGGGGCCAGTAGTTAGTTTTATTACACAACTATCTACTCAATATGTAGTGTGTAAAATAGTTCCCCCTTTAATTGATGTTGTTGTTGCTCTCCAGGTGAGACCCAGTGGGGGGCAGGCACATCCTCCTTGGCATCAGGGTTATGCCCATCATCTCCATTCACAGTCATACCTTCTTGGAGCATACATGCTGTGAAAGCATCTTCATCTTCACAACCTTGCTCAATATCAAGGATCACATTATGTAACACCAGACATATCTCCACCCACTTGAGCACAAGGAGATGGTCACACTAGTGATTTGTTGATGGAGGCCATGAAGTGAAGAGAAGCAGCCTTTAAGCATCCCCATGGTGTGCTCAGATTTAATCCAAATCTGAACAAAAATGAGGTGAATGCTTGAGCCTCTATGGGCAAGCTAATGGCTGATGGCACACCTTCAAGAGGTAGTAATTAAATGTCTTGTTGTTTTGGATAAGTGAGTGTGGTTTCTTATATGGTATACACCATGGCTGGAGAGCATATGCTGAGTCTGCCCATACCCACTCATGATTGGTGAACCAGGCAGTAGGGTCCTTGGCCATATCAGAAAGCTTGAATGCTGTGGTGTCATGCATGCTACCTGTTGAACCAAGAACATAGTCAATAATATGTAGGTTGGGCATGTTTATAACCTGGGTAAAGTATGAGTTGAAGTCATCAAACCACCCCACATGAAGGATGTACCTGGAGGCTGAGTGAGTAGTGTGACTTACAATCAAAATAGGCTTCACCATGCATTCCTGGTTTATCAGACAATGGCACTAATGTTCCATCAACCATACAGTAGCCACCATGCCATGACAAGCATGACTGTTCCTCCACCCAATTCCATGCTGCTTCCTTCTCCCCCATGGTGGGTTTGCATATCATGGTATCATATAATGAAGTGACAGCACCAAAGACTTGTTGGATACATGCAAAACGTGCCAGCAGA
>MU129020.1:0-37742 GCA_014904985.1 Hydnum rufescens UP504 | reverse complement strand
AAAAAAAAAAAAAAAAAAAAAAGAGGAGGAGGGGATTACAAATTTCCAAGTGCATTATCCCCCTGTCCCTTGTAGGGGGAGTAAATTAAATTTTCAAATGTTCAAACTTGTTTGGCCCAGACTCATAACTACTGGACAGGTAGGCTGAAAATTTGATATGAGTTTTGCCTAAGAAGCTTCTAATCACGCGCCAATTTTCAGAGCGATCTGAACAGTGGTTCTTTTTCAGAAAATTTCTGGTGGTTCTGGTACCTCCCGTCCATTTTCACTGCCTTTGCCTGGATGGATTGGGATAATTTTTGGCACATAATTAGTACACTATATCTTTATGCTCCCTGTAAATTTCCAAGTCCCCAGCTATTCCAAGGGAGGAGAAAATCAATTTTCAATATCCAGACTTGTTTGCCTCATATCTCAATAACTAATGCATGGATTTGGCTGAAATTGTAATATGGTTTGTGGCCAGATAGTCTCTAAGCATGTGCCAAATTTCAGACTGATCTGTTCAGCACTTAGATTCTGGCAACTTCCAGTGGTTCTGGAGCTGTTCTTCCTGCCCTCATTGTTTCAGGGATTAATCATTGGCTCTGGGCCTGATTTTTTCACTTTATCAGAGTCCCCAGGGGTCCATCCATCCATCCCAGGCACCTCCCCCTGGTCCTGGGCCCCCATTGGGCTGGATGCCTAAATATTGCTTGGATGTACTTCATTTAATTTCCGCATTTTGGCATTTTTTAAAGATAGGATACATGTATTATGTAACTGGATACTGTTTAGGAATAATTACATAATATGTGTACTAAACTCAGACCCAAGTTACCTGCCTAGACATGCCTAGACAAGCTTAGGCACACAATTAGACACCTCCTGGTAATGGTCAACCTGTTTTAATTTATCCACTAGTAGACTCACTGCATACTGAGCCCTCATGGACACACCAGACTCTAATGAGATATAGCAAGCTCTAGACATGACTAGACACAGCTGATTTAGGCATGCCTAAATCAACTGCAGGGTGTCCATCAAGTCATTGTAAAACCCCTGGAGCAGCACCTGACTCTACACATCACTAGACATCACTGATTTAGGCATGTCTAATCACCCTAGATTAGGCCTCTTCAATTCAAAGTCAATAATTAAGCTCTAGACATCATTAGACACAACTGATTTAGGCATGGCCTAAATCAACCCAGAATGCCTATCAAATAGTTAAAAGCCTGGGAGTGGTGCCTGTGGTGGGCACAGATAGGCATGCCTATTATAGGGACTTAGAAATTTTTCATCTTTTGAACACCTTTAGACACTGCCTAGACATGCCTATATAAAAACCACCTCTTAGGTCAAAGGCCAATGCAACTGGAACCCACCTAAGAGGTACCTTTTTGAGGGTGCGTTAGGTGGAATTTGGTGGGAATTTGGCAGGAATTAATGTGGGAATCAGTTTTGGAATCTAGCAGGAATCTGGATTCTCAAGTTGAATTTCTGGGAATGCAGTTCCAGCCTGAGGGCTGGAATTGACATGAGACCAGATTCCTCCCCTCAGAATCTCATATGGACCCTGTAGATCCTGTCAATTGATTGCCAAAGAATTGTACAGTCCCTTCTGTTTTCTGTCTGCCCATATCCTCTTATGGCAGGTTCTGCTGGCAAATGCAAGGCCACCATCACTGTCACAAACAATGAAACTGGCTCCAATGGTGATGGTGCTGCCAAGCTGAAAGCTAAGCAAGGTAAGAAACTCACTGATATGGTCCAACCAGTGACACCTCTGTCCAAGCCTTGCACATCTGCCTTGCCCTGGAAATCCAAGCCTGCATGGACATGGCTGCTGGTCCAGAAACTTACTGAAGACCCTCCATTTCACATAGCCCTCTTCTCAGACTCAGTGACAACAGCAAAGGTGGAAGATTGGCCAGTCCTTAAAAATGGGGTGGCAAAAACAATACTCCACCAGGAGCTTGCAGCCTACATATTTGAGGATGATTCTGAGCAAAAGGAGAAGTATGTGTTGAAACTGAAGGAGTTTGCCAAGTCTGTGGGCTCTTGTCTTAAAATGTGTGTTCATATCCTCCCCCTCAGCAGTGTACACTAACAAAAATACCATAGTCTACACAATGAGTACAAGGACCTGAAGGCCACCCTCAACTCCACTGGGCATGGTGTGAAACCTTTGGATGTTGAGGAAGGTACACCATTGCATAATGCAATAGGTACATCTGCAGTCTCATGGATTTACATTTTTCTGAGGTGCATCAGCCAAAATTAAGAAGACATTCCCCTGGTGGGATGAGTTCCATGCTTTTTGGATGGATCTGCTGAACTATAATCCAATTGGCATGATAAATAGTGCTAGTGCAACAGCTGAGCAGCACACTGACATGTTTAAAGAATTACTGGCTGGTGAACAGGACATGGGGCTGAAGGTTGATGTGGGGGGTTTGCTGGCTGGGGATGGGCTTGATCATGAAGACAAACAAGAAAATCTGGAAATCATAAGTCACCCAAGTGGACCATAAGCAGTACACTGATTTTTGGCCTAGGATTTCCTCTCACTGCCACTGTCTTTGACTCATACCCACACATGCAACCCCTCAACTGCATCATATTCTCACAGACCTTCCCCAGCACTTATACCTGATGGTAGTAGTTCCACATCAGCTTCATCTCAGCCTGTGACTCCAAATGTGGCAACTCTGGGTACATCAAAGAAGACCTCCACATCACATCACACACTCACTCCTTTAGAGCAGTTTGAAAAACCCCAGGCAGGTGATCAAGAGTTATTCAAGATAAGGCAGGAGTCAGAGGCAAGCATGAGGCTGGCAAGATGGAGGCAAGGGAGAGGTTGCATATGGAAAGAGTTGAAGGCACAGGACATAGGGATATCCACCAACTTGAGTTCCAGTGCAAGTTACAGGTATGTGAGGAACATGAGTATGAGTCTTCCCAGATCCAAGCCCTCCTCTCTCTTCAAAGGGGAGTTGAGCCTTCAGGAGGATTTGGTTTCCCATGGGCAAGTGGGGCCAGTAGTTAGTTTTATTACACAACTATCTACTCAATATGTAGTGTGTAAAATAGTTCCCCCTTTAATTGATGTTGTTGTTGCTCTCCAGGTGAGACCCAGTGGGGGGCAGGCACATCCTCCTTGGCATCAGGGTTATGCCCATCATCTCCATTCACAGTCATACCTTCTTGGAGCATACATGCTGTGAAAGCATCTTCATCTTCACAACCTTGCTCAATATCAAGGATCACATTATGTAACACCAGACATATCTCCACCCACTTGAGCACAAGGAGATGGTCACACTAGTGATTTGTTGATGGAGGCCATGAAGTGAAGAGAAGCAGCCTTTAAGCATCCCCATGGTGTGCTCAGATTTAATCCAAATCTGAACAAAAATGAGGTGAATGCTTGAGCCTCTATGGGCAAGCTAATGGCTGATGGCACACCTTCAAGAGGTAGTAATTAAATGTCTTGTTGTTTTGGATAAGTGAGTGTGGTTTCTTATATGGTATACACCATGGCTGGAGAGCATATGCTGAGTCTGCCCATACCCACTCATGATTGGTGAACCAGGCAGTAGGGTCCTTGGCCATATCAGAAAGCTTGAATGCTGTGGTGTCATGCATGCTACCTGTTGAACCAAGAACATAGTCAATAATATGTAGGTTGGGCATGTTTATAACCTGGGTAAAGTATGAGTTGAAGTCATCAAACCACCCCACATGAAGGATGTACCTGGAGGCTGAGTGAGTAGTGTGACTTACAATCAAAATAGGCTTCACCATGCATTCCTGGTTTATCAGACAATGGCACTAATGTTCCATCAACCATACAGTAGCCACCATGCCATGACAAGCATGACTGTTCCTCCACCCAATTCCATGCTGCTTCCTTCTCCCCCATGGTGGGTTTGCATATCATGGTATCATATAATGAAGTGACAGCACCAAAGACTTGTTGGATACATGCAAAAACTGTGCCAGCAGAGCACCCAGCCCATTGTGTGATAGATTCTACAGGGGTGGCATTCCCAAAATGCCCTAGTTGATATAGCATTATAGCAAGTTGGGAGGAAATGGGGATTTACTGCTGCTGGGGTTGGAGATCATTTGTGGTCTGGAAGCTGTCATGATCCTCAATCATACCAAGTAGGGCATCAAAGGTATCTGGAGCCACACAAAGGTTCCTCTGAAAGTGAGCTGTATGCTCAAGCTTGTAGAAATTAAGGATGAGATCAAGCTGTCCAACTTTAGGGACAGTATTGTTTGAAAAAAGGACTCAGGTGTTCCATATTACAGAGAGGAATTGACATATGTGATCCATAGGTGCAAGGTAGGTATGAAGATGGTCTTCAGCAGATGCAGTTGAGTCAGTGGAAGAGTCAAAGAATGATGACAATGAAGCAGATATAGAGGATGATGAGTCAGCTCCAGGCTCATCAGCAGAAAAGAAGGACTGATGAAACCAGCAGTGGACATGCTCCATGTGACTGAAGACATCTGCAATCCATGCCTCATGAGGTAACAGTGCTGGCATAGAGGACATTGCAAAGATCCATGTGACAAGATTCAGAGGGTTCTCTGTTGCACTTCTAGGACAGTTTCTGCTGGTATTTACAAGGGGGGTTTCAAGCTGAGCCAGGAATCAACCCAGAATTCACTCTGGAATTTGACATTCTCATCTTAATTCTCACCTGATTCCAGCATCAATTCCTGCCAAATTCCCACCAAATTCCTGTGGCTTTTCTTCTGGAATTTTGAATTGTGGTCTGGAATGTATATAAAGGGGAGGGTGCATGTAAATATTTGGTTTTACCCCATATCACAGTTTGAGGCACTGAAGTATTGCTGCTGCTGGAGGAGATTTCCCACTTGTCAAGACTGTGTACAGCTGCATTAAGACTGAATAGTCAAGAGGATGACTTCAAGGTGTGGCCTAGACATCTTATTTTGTGACACTGATCTATTCCCTTGAGCAATCACTGTTCATTGGGATTTTCTATTATCCAAAAAGACCTTCATTTTCCCAGACCTGAATATTCAAATTGTCCCTGTGGCTCCCTTCATTTGTCCTCTCCTCAACAATGTGGACAGTAGTTGGATTGGTTAATAACCGTCCTGCTTACAACAGGAAGTACCTACTTATATCTGTAGAGATCGAAAAAGGGTTTGAATAATGGGATAGGTTTGAATAATGAGGGGAATGTGTATAATAGGAAATGCTAAGAAAGGAAGGCACAATGGTGGTAAAGGGGGAGGTCACTGTGATGGCACAATGGACTTGGTTATTCTGTGTACATAATTGAGGCCATGTGTACAACTTGTAACAAAATCCTGAGATCAATATTAAAGTGATGGGTACAGTGAGGCTAACCTGTAGTCTGGAGTAGAAGCAGAAATCCTGAGAGATCAAAGCTGAGGTCTCTGGATCTTGTCCTCAGACTACTGATACATGGTTCCCATACTATGGGGAGTGATCACTTAGCAAGAGGTGGTTACAAGGGGGAAGGCACAGGAAGGGGAAGCAGGCAGGAGACAAGAACAGGAAAGTAAAAAAGAACAGGAATGGAGGTAGCAACAAGTGTGTGGAAACCAGAAGCAAAGGAAATAAAGGGGAAATGAAATGGAGGTGGGAATGAACTGGGGAAAAGGCAGAAACAAATTGGAAACAGATTGGAACCAAAACTGGAGTTATCTGAGAAGTGGACAAACTCTGACAATGACTCAGCAATCAAATGAGGTAATTGGTGTAGGTCACAAGTCACATGACAGAATGCAGTGACTAAACCATCTCCAGAAGATGTGTGAGCAATAAATTGAAGTGAAAGGGGGCTAGGAAGGAGATGAGGATCTAAAGTGGGATGTAAAGGGGGTGGCAGAGGCAGAGACTTGAGCAGAGGGTCTATATATTCTGTAGTACCCTCTGAAAATGTTGGCTTCCCCCATACCTCAGGTTTCAGGTTGAAACTGGGTTTAAACCTGAACCTGACCTGAATGGGACTGAACCTCAGGTCAGGTTCAGGTTTTGCCAAAATTGGGCAAAACCTGACCAAACAACCATACCACACACCTACCCTAGCAGGTGTGTGGTGCTACTAAATAGTTTTTTTTTAAATTTAGATGGATGGTACCACACCCACTAGGGTGTGTGGTATGTTTTTAATTTTTGAATAAATAAATAAATAAACAAGTCAATAAGAACAAAACATGGGACCACTGAATGAAACTGTTATGAGTTGTACTCATAACCTCATCACATGACCTCTCCTTGCTGCCCAGATTGCTCACTATTATCAATCCTCTCATTCAGCCTTCTTAATAATCCCTCTTACCAATCCTTCCTTGATCTGCTAGTATATAAATAGATGCTCCTGTATTCTCAATCCCTTAGAAGATTGAGAACATATGTCTGTGATTGCCTCTCTTCTCATTCCACCCATTTCCCTGTCATATTGAGTTTCCCTAAGAACCAGTCTTTCCTGCTCTGCATCTCTCACATGCTTGTCTTCCATGACCTTACACAATCCTCACACCATGACTCCACTTGCCAATCATATTAAGGGGCTACTCCTTGTACTCAACCAATTACACAATCAGCTCCTTGACTATGAACAACCCTTAACAGAAACTTGCAACCCCACTGACCTGGGGTAGTATATGTGTAATATAGTGATAATAAATAAACAATTATAAATGAAACACATTATCCCCAATAAGCCCATATTCCCCACTGTCCTGCAAGTCTGAGATTCTCTAAGTCCCAGTTTTGGCCAATTTCAGCCAATTCTGGGGTATGAAGTGAGAATCATGAAAGACCAAATTCACCAAGAAGACAGTGTCATCCATCATTGTTGTCATTTTGCATGTGGGGGGTGGATGGGCCTGAATGATGAACAGAAGTTGATATATTAGTAAAGAACAAAAGGTGTGCAACAGGAGTGGTTTGCACACACTCCTTTTGTGCAAGAGTATAATAAAAATCTTACCTGATAACCACCCCCCAGCATTGTCACTGGGGTGTGGTGCTTGCTTGCATTCTTGACAGTGTCAGAGGGATAAAACCCTACTATGTACATTCTGCATCAACACCCAACTACCTCCTCAAATGAATCCATTTAATGCAATTCCAATCCTTCAAATCCCCATTATTCCTTTAATTGTCATATGAAGCAGATTTCAATTTTCCAAGACCATGCCTTATTTGTTTTTCATCCACCTTCTATATGAGACAATTTATTGTCCATTCCTGGGTCTTCAACAGACCATCTATTTACTTCAAGTCCAAGCCAATTGTGGCTAAGGCAATTCAACTTGCCCTGTTCATTTGACACTCAATCCATTGTGCACTGTCCATTGCCTCAAGGGTGGTAAACAAGTCTGAATTATGTAAACAAAATCACCTAAGCCATTGCATCCAACTTGTGGACTGGTCACATGTTAAATAGGGGGTATTACAACACTCTCAAGGAGTAAAACCAGAATATCTCCCTCAGTTTTGATCAGATTGACTCAGAAAAATAGTTCCCAGAAAGCTATGCTTCAAACCTTTCAAACAATACAAAATTCATGTCCATCAGACTGAAACTGCACACTGCAAGTTGATTTTACTGCATATTTCACATTGTCCTTCAGTATTTTTCAATTTTCTCTGTCAGTTTTATTCTGATTCATTAGCAATGACCACCCCTGGCAAGGTGCTAAAAGTCCACATTGAATGGTACTGAGGGAAAAATGAATGGTATAAGCAGGATGGTTATAACCAATCCAACTACTGTCCATGTTGTTGGAGAGAGGACAAATGATGGGAACCATGGGGACAATTCAAATATTCAGGTCCAGGAAAATGAAGGTCTTTTGGAATAATAGAAAATTCCAATAAACAGCAGTTGCTCAAGGCAATGGATCAGTGTCACAAAATAAGATGTCAAGGCCACACCCTGAAGTTGTCCTCTTGGCTATTCAGTCTTAATGCAGCTGTACACAGTCTTGACAAGTGGGAAATCTCCTCCAGCAGCAGCAATACTTCAGTGCCTCAAATTGTGATATGGGGAAAAACCAAATATTTACATGCTCCCTCCCCTTGATATACATTCCAGACCACAATTCAAAATTCTGCAGGAGAAGTGGAGATAAGGGAAGCATAATGAAAAATAAATGAAGCTAAAAGCTTCAAAACTGGTGGAGATATTCAAGAATCAAGTGAAAAAGAGGGGAAAAAACACATTACAAGCCATTCCTCCCTTGAAACTGGATAGATTCCCTTGAGAAATGGTGTAATAGCTCTCCCTGAGTGTCCTTTACATTGGACATAAGAGGGCTGGAAGTAATTCATTATTTGTGATGGTGGAGCAAGGGGGGAGTCACAAGGAGGGGGTTGTCTTGTGAAAAATGGAGTTCTTATCCAATTGTTTTTCCTTTGATACTGTTTGATGTGCATTTTAAACAGCTTTCAGGGCATGGTAGTCATGAGCGAATTAGATATGAATTGGCCTCAAAAATCAAAAAATACTCCTTCAGAGTATGAATCATGGCAAGATAATGGCACAGGGACTGCATTTTTGATCTGTTCATTGCATGTTTGGTACCATTAAATAGGTACAATCTGTATCTGTAGAAGGGTAGGAAACTTAGGGTAAGAAAATGCCTAATTCTCATTATTTGGACCTTAAGTCCTCAGCTAGGCCACCTATATACACAAGCAGACTTGGAGATGGACAATGGACAGAAACCAGGATGACTAAGAACCTACATGTCATTGTCTGGACTCCCTAGCAAATCTCATAAATAGATCAAGGACCTTCTGAGCTGGGTGGAGCTTTCCATAATAGGAAGAGGCCAGCCAGGTCTGGAACCCATCTAAAAATAAAAATCCATACCATGTGCTACTCAGGAGTTCTGGCCAGCATATAAAAATCTATACATTTACACCCCCAATAATAATAATTCTTTCCCTCTTACCACTACAAGCCAGACAGTGCTTTGTGAAGCTGTGTGAAGGTATTCCCTGGTCAACACCTAGACCTTGTAAGATTTCTGTGGACTCAGCTTAACAACCAGCTGGCACAAGAAAGACTGAATTCTGAGACACCTGACACCTACCTGAAAATCTGAAGATAGCCTAACCCCTCAGTTTCTGACTCATACCCATCTTGAGGACTGGCAGCTCCTCTCATCTACCAGCCGGCAACTTCTTGAGGACAGTATAATCCTGTCTTCTGAACCCTACCCATTTGACTAATCCAGGGACAGTCTGTCTCAAACACTCTTATTGCCAGTACAGATAGCTTTCTATCCTAGTGCTGTCGCAAAAGCCTACAGGCATTCCCATCTATATAGGGAGGGAAGTACCTGTGTTACCTTGGCATATTAAGGGAAGGTTTTGAGCTCTAAACTCAAATCCTCTCTTAGGTTTCTCACATCCTATATAGAAGAAACCCCTACAGTATCTTTTGGGGCACTGTCATTCTGATCAAAACTGGCAGAGAAATTTGAAAAACACTCCTTGAGAGTGACATAACTCCTTTTTGGATCATGTGACAGGTCCATGGGTCCAGAATGAAGGCCAGGCACAGTTCACATCATTACATAATCATAATCCTTTGCCCTTAAGGCAAAGGAATGATGTGGATTGATGGATTTCAGACATGTAGAGTTTGAACTGTTTCTCCAATGAATGAAGGGTATGGGAATTGAGGCATGGATTGACATAAGAATTGATTTGTTTATTGGAAGAATCATCCTCAAATGGGGTTTGTAGATGGTAGGGATTTATCCCTCCAATAATGGATTAAAACTCAGTCTTCTGTGATTTAGTCTCCCCATGTCTCATTTCATCTTTACCTCCACTTTTCTGATTACTAAAGGCAATTATTATTCCAGTACCCTGTATCTGAAGGAGGGTACATCTAGGGTCACCAGTTCCACCATTCCCCAAGGGATTCTGTTCAGTAGGGGAGGAGGAATAACTTGGTTAAGCCATATTCCCCTATTCTGACTTGATATTTAAATATCTCCTTCAGTTTTAAAGCTTTTGACTTCATTTTACCCTTAATCCCACCTTTCTGTGAGTTACCATGGCATTATTCTGTGATGTATATTAAGTGCAGGAGAAGCACATTTCCACTGATTTCCCCCTCCCCCTCAGTCTTTGAAGTCTTGTAGGACAGCTGCTAGTGCTAGGGTGACTTCCAATTTACATTTTACATTATCATGCTTTGGATAGACTCTCAAGAGGAGAATCATCAGTGTGATTCCTAAGCTAAACCCTCCATTTGTTCATTGTTAGAGCAAGCCCACCCTAGCAAGACAATCCCTCAATCTCAAACCCTTTCCTTCAATCAGACCTCAACCATCAGATTGACTCCATGGCCCTCCCCTTTTATCCTCAATTCAATAATCTTGGACTGTGGCATGGTCTCTTAGGAGATTCCTGCTTACAATGGGGGTCACACTATGCCCAAATCAGGCAGCAGATGAAGCCATGACTCAACACTGGTAAGTGCCAGGTTCCAAAAAAGTGCCAAACACCCAATGGAAAGACATTGCAGAGTATTATTTCAGTGTGCATCTGTAAAAAAATGTAGTTATTTGTCTAATAATATTGAAGAAAAGGACAAGAATGAGCAAAATCCAAATAAGGCAATGTATTATAACACTGAACAAGGGATTGGGCAGCCCATATGTATCAAAGTGCCCCTGAAATTGACTATTGTGGTTGTATGTATATGTACTACATGATAGGCACATAAAAATGGACTTCTGATGTGCCTGTCAACCAGCAATAATGACACTGCTGGTGCCAGCAGGAAATCAATAACTCCTGCCCACACCACTCCCACCACCCTCCTTCTGCACTTCAAACAATGGTATGGACACTGGCAAATGACAATCTGGTTTTCATTGCAAATGATAAGATCATATGACCCCACACAACCAAAGAAACTGATGCCACATCACTCAGAACAGGAAACCACACCCCAGCTTTGCTGGGGTGTGGTAATAAGGTAAGTATCTCTAGACTTCATCTCATGTCATGCAAAAAGGGCAGCCCAGGCAGCCCTTTTTAAATAACACTTTCATTTTAGGGACCATGTCTTACCCACATCCCTCTTCCCCACCTCAAGTGATGATAATGATGGCAAGCCTGTTGTTATCATTACAAACAACTGTGGGTCTTATGACTCTGCACAACCTGAAGGCCCAGGCAATATACAAGGATGGAGTTAGAGTGAACATGTGACTTCCAAATAAGGAAATTCCACCAGGCAGTCCCAGTGAGCAGATTTCTGGTGTGTGGCCATCACTTGGGGCTGTCCACTGTCCTGCCCAGTGACTGTGCTGCCAGAGGGGGCACATACCAATAGATGCTGCTGAGTTTTTTGGATGCAGCAGATCCAAATCATTTATTTGAATGGGCAATGACTGATGTGGTAACCCCAAGCAGCCTGCTAGCCCTGCTAGCTGCCTACATGAAGGTGGAAGCTGGAATGAATGATGCCAGGATCTTGATGCTTGTTGGCAGAGCTGAGGGGGGTTTTCATGGGGCCAGTGTCTAAAAAATACCCTGGAATGGGCCCATGGGCCCTAATATTCAGGAAGGCCCAGGGGGCCATGGTAGGTTCAGAAGATATGTTGGGCCATGGGCCCATGAGTCTCTTAGACACACCATTTTACCAGCAAAAGACTACCCAATTAGACATGGGAATAGGGTTGCCTAAGGTGCAGAAGACAAGTACATTGTTGGAGGGTGTCACAAGTTGTACTTGTAACCTCATCATGTGACTTCACTGCCACATACATTGTACCACATCCCCACCTCCCTTTAGTAACCCCTCCTTGACCTCCTATATAAGTAGATACACTTGTACTCTTGCTCCTTAGAAAGATCAATAATGAATTACTTCTGGCCCCCTTATGCCTGATGTAAAGGACACCTATCCCACCATCCCTTAAGGGAACATACCCAGTTTCAAGGCAGGAATGGCTTATAAAGTATGGTTGCTGAAGTTAGGTTACAAACCCTGGAAACCTGAGTTCAAATCTGAACCTGACCATAGGTCAGGTTCAGGTTTAACCCAGGTTCAAACCTGAAATCATGAGCCCCTTCAGACATGAGAAATCTCTGAGCTGAACACTGATTTTAACCACAATCCAGAATGAGCCATCAATTCTGGCAAGTCCCAGAACTATGCAAGCAAGTACCTTGGTGGAGAAATATGTTACTTTGAAGTGAAGTTAAACATGAAACCTCATGCAAAGTTTATATTGGCTATACATGGATTATGTATAGCCAACATGAACTTTTGATGAGGTTTTATGTTGAACTTCACTTCAAAGTAATATATTTCTCCACCAAGGAACCTGCTTACATAATTCTCCAACTTGCCAGAATTGATGACTCATTCTGGATTATGGTTAAAATCAGTGTTCAGCTCAGATATTTCTCATGTCTGAAGGGGCTCATGATTTCAGGTTTGAACCTTGGGGTTGGGTAGAATGGTAATGATGGTATGAAGGACCTAGACACACACTTCAAGGGAGAATCTATATCACAATAAAGAGATCCTTGTTTAGTCAAGGCTTCAAAATGAGGATGATGAATGTATACATACTGGGTGTAGAAGGTCCTGGTTCACACCTAGCTCCATGACCACCATCACCTGTAGCCAACTTCCCAGCTTCTGATGGATTATCATTGGATGGTTGGTGAGCCTAGTTGGTGGAGGATTAATCATTGAATGTGGAAAGTGTCATGCAATGACACAAACCCAGACTGAGCCCATGAAATATTAGCAGACATGAGAGGTGTGCAAATAGTGGCAACATACATAAGAATCCACATGGATTACTTTTAACACAGGCATAGAAGCCTTTTCCCTTATTCTCACCCTTTGCAATTAAGCAGAACTTTGCTGTTGCATGAACTTGAATCGGGATCAAGGACTCAGAAAATCCATGATAAGATACTTGCCAAGAATGTCACAATGGCACAGCAGCTCATTGTTCATAAATTTGATGTTGTGCTTCTGTACCCAAGTTCCCATGGTCAGTAGGATATGTTGAGGGAAAAAGAACATATGACAATTCTAATTTTGCATCTGCTTGAACAGATTTCAAACAGAGGGGTTCAGCAGGTGGCCCTAGAATAGTACATGGTAGCTAGTGTGAATGTAATGGTTCATATTGCCTCAAAATGGAGCCTAGGTGATGGACTCACAAGCAAGATGTGAAGCAAAATTGGCAAGATGTGTCCTAGGTTCAGGTAGTCAACTAAAAAAATGATGAACATGGGGCAGCTATGTGGTCCTATAGTGAGGCTAGTTATTCACAAACATGATATTAGTATAGCAAACCAGACAGTATGATTCTTTTATTGCCACAGGAGTGTAGAAGGGTAGAAAATTAAGCCTATAAAAAACCCAAAACCTTACCTTTTGGACTGTAAGTCCCTTGCTGTGGCTTTGGCAGGTGTACATCTGACTTAGCCACAGATGGCCAAAGGTGACTAAAAGGCTATGAGTCACTTGAGTCACCAATGGCAATCCAGACCATATAGGACTGACAGTATATGTCCATTGGAAATTCTTGGAATCTGGATGGGGCTCTGGACTCCATGGAGCCTTCCATAATAGGCAAATCTAGGCCAGTCTGGAACCTTCCTAAAAATAGATTTGGAAACAAGGTGTCACTTGGATTTCCAGGTCACCATATATATACATGTAATCACAGCTCCATAAAAATAGCAACTCTTTCCCCCTTACCACTACAAGCCAGACAGAGCTTTGTGAAGCTGTGTGATTGGCAAATCTACAGTGTCCTTTAAATTAAATTATGCAGCCTTACCTTCTTGTTTTGGACTGAATACCTTGGATATGGTTCTCATTGTTACTGAGACTGTAAGTGTCATCATCCTTTTTTGGAGGAGTGCCTTACATTCCCTGATTGTGGGTGTCTCTCAGGCTCCATGTGGCTGTGAATATGCAGCGCGCAAATAGTAGGACTCAGCTATGTCGACTAATTCGCGATATTGTCGACGCTGCGTCTCTTTTTGTTTCCTTGCCACGTCTTCCTCTCTTTGATATTCAAGAGTGTGGGCTGAAACTTCCTGCTTGCCAAAGACAATTTGTGCAATCCGCAGCTTGTCTTCTCGATGTTCGCGGGCACTGCGAGGATAGTGCATCACAGATAATCTACAGTCGGGTACGTAATGGCCGTTTGGCTATTGACATTTGTACGCGCCCTAGGACGTATACATGATTTCCTTTGGGTAGTATACATGGTTCTTCTTTTTATCTTCCGATGGTAAGCTCCATATTCTCTTCTCCTTCGTCCTTCTTTTCCCTACTCATGAGTTCAATTGAACCTCTTCATACCTTCCGCATACACAAACCAACTTGATGGAAAATATCCACATGACGACCGGCTTAAGAGCCGGGGATTGGGGCTTGTCGCCGCTACCCGATCTCTCGTGAGGAAGGAAAACCTCGTGAGGGCTGAACCCTACGTCGTAGGCCTCTACAAGTTGAGATGGTGATATCACCCTGAAGTGATAATGAAGGTTGGGCGCGGCTGTAGCGAGGATCAATCATTTATGGTAGTAATGTGCCGTGGGTATAGAGGTTTTGGCACTTGAAGATTGCGTCACCCCGGTACCAATTGGATGTATCCGTGCTCCAAACCAAGGTCAGTGGTGGCAAAAACTTCAGACATATCCCACCTTAGCGCAATACCAATTATAATACAACCGGGGATATACAGTAGCTGGACCCACGGATCCTCGCTATGGAAGCGACAATAAGTCAAGTGTACTACATGGAGTTCAAGAGAGCAAGATGGGTGCATGATGAGAACGAGGAATGTGCATCTATGCGTGAAACCTGACAAGAAATGAAGAGGAAATGTGAGGAATCGGCTTGAGGGGATAGTTATGTACAGGGGGGCCTTGCACAACAACCCAAATGCATACACCTTGGGATATTTGGATTGCCCATGTAGAATTATGTGTCTAAGGCCGGATTAGGCGGGACGAAGGTGAAACGTCAAACAATAATGAAAGTAGTCGAGATAAAATAGGCGTTTGAAAGATCGATCAGTAGATGATTTGGCGTGAGTTATTGTTTTGGACTTCATATAATTGTTATCGTGCGTCAATAATTACTCAGATGGTTGCCAACGCTTTAGGCGTACCTTAGGAGTTGATTAGCGCCGGAAATTGATGAAGAGGGGAAAGGATTAGGAGGCCCCGCGGACCTTGACGATCCCGCTAATGCAGTCGAGTAAGTCTGGGCCCGCGAGCGGGTCCCAGCCGTATTGAGCCTTAGACCACTATCCAGTGAAATCTGTGGTAGACTCATAGATATTGGTTGGGCCACACTTGAAATATTCGGCTTCACATCAGGGTTGCCGTGGGTGTTGTGACGAGTAATGAGTGAGCGAGAACGGGTGTCGTTTCCTTCAAGGTCGGACTCGGGTGCCAGTTCCCCACCTTCACGCACGATCTTGGCGTAATCTTAGGGATAGGCCAACATCATGAGGATGTTAGCAACTCATGAGATCCTTCGAGAAAATAAAAATGGCTTACGAAGTCCACAAGCGTTACATAGAGTCCGGGGCCCATCTGGACCGCGCCTGACCATGGAAAATCAACGGGGGATGCCTTTGGATAGCAAAATGAAGGGTCACGTCTTACCTCCATTCTGGCGTGTCACGGCTGCCACACGAAGAGCACTGACCAGGGACAGGTGCAGTAGTCTTTTGCTGAAGGGTCGAATAACATTGAAGTTAGATCTGGTGTAGTCCAGATAAGTTAAAGTTGGCGGCCACGCACACGAGGTCCGCGTTTTTTAGCCCTGGGAATCACGGAACTTTCGGACTCATGATCTGCATTCGCGTGTCTCTTGCGCTTTATCAGCTCCATATCTTGTTCGGCTTTAGTTCGGGAATATCGTGAACTACTCGCATCCGCAGCCTGCGATAATGCCTCATATTAGGCAGGCAGAAAATTAGGAACGTAACTCGCGTACCAACGAGATAGAATCTTCTTGCAAGCCACTGGACTCAGTTCCGCGGGCACCTTGTCCAGTTTCGAAGATTAGTCTCAATGGTGGTGCTTGGGCCTCCTCTAAAACGACGTCCCAGGATCTTTTCGAGCCAGCCGATGAGATCGGGGGGTTAGCCACAGCATTCTCTTCATTTTTCCGGGCCACTCGCAATGCATCCAGGAGCTGGGCCACAAGAGTGGCTCGGTGAACCATTTGGGATAATTCCGACGCTGAAGGAAATGCGTGCTGGCCTTCTCGGCCTTCACGTTTAAGGGAAGCTGGGGCACGAAAAGGAACGAGATCAGCAATGGTACGGCGCTATGCTGCTGAGGAATGGTTACCACAGTGTCGCGCAAAGGCCGTTAATGCTGTGCAATGTTCAATAATCTATGGTGAGCGTACCGCAGAAGCGTCAGCCTCGGTGTGACAAAAAGAGTGCCAACAGGGCATACCTCAGTGATCGAGGTGTTCAATTGCGCGGCGTCACGATACGGCGGACGGGAATTCTCCTGGGCGCGGGTAACCTGGGACGGTTGGCTATTCTGGCGCACGCCGGGGGATCTGCTCTGCGATCGGTCACGAGTGGGCTCGTGATCAGATTCGCGCCACTTATCTCGTCGCGCATCGTTGACTGCAGGTCGTGGCGATAAACGTGCAGAACTTCCACTCGACTGCTGTTCGTATGAGTTGTATCGAAACAATGCTTCGGGGTTTTGGCGAGGAAGGGAGGAGGAAGGGGCGAGGTAGGACTCGGATTGGAGGGTAGGTCCGTATGCTTGAGCGGAACGCGCGAAAGATGTGGACGCCTCACTAGGATGAGGAGGATATTCCGAATAATGGAATGGTGACGGATGTGTCGAAAGTGCCCCAGGAGCTGGGTAGGAATGAGAAAAGGCAGGCCGAGAGTGGTTATGGGGGTTATGGTGAGTATTATGTGGTGAAGATTGTTGCAGATTCATGGGCTGGAAGGACTGAGATGGGGAAGTATAGGATGCACGAAAGTCATTACGCTGGTTATGATGGACCGAATCACTATAAGACCGGAAATGCCCTGGGCTGTCGGGAGAAGCTGAGGGAGCCTCTGAAGAGAGCACATCCGGGACGTCTGAGCGAGCACCCGGGACGGAAGGACGAGTTTCGGGATATATGTTTTCGATAGGGTGGGATATCTGTGAGTGGGGGGCCGGGTGAGGGGGCGATTCTTGAACATGCGCGGCGACGTGGCTGTAGGAGGACCCTGGTGGCCCTTCAGCGTGCTCCTGATCCCTTATAAGGGCCGTCCCAAAATTACTCTGGCCATGGCCATGCTGATACGCCCGCGAAAACATCTGAGGGGTGTCTCGCTGTCCGGAGGGCGCAGAATATTGAATGGAGCTAGAATCCGGGTGGGGAGGGTAGGATCTCCATTGCGGGAATGGGTCGCGCCGATTCAGAGGAGTCGGGGCTCTGCCGCCGTCGTCTCCAGGATATCCTGGCTGACCTGGTCCCATTTGTGATGTGGCGTCTTCTGCATGAGTTGTTGGGTGTGCGAGTGCAAGGTCCAAACTACGAATCGGTGGAAGGGTAAGACCGCCTTGAATGTGTTGAATGGACGTCGTAGAGGGGTTCTCGTCATAGTTTTGGCCAGCGGGAGGGTTCATTATGGAGTCCGCTGGGGATTGGGTATCGTCTCCACTCAGCGGTGCCATGTAAGCACGAAGGGGAAGAAAACAGGAGTCCGATAATGAATTGGGGACCACGAGGGACCGCGGCCGTGGTCGGAAGGATGAGAATGCCCAACACGATGCAAGCGAGAGGACTTTTCCGTTCGAAAAGAATGCGCTCAAGGGGTGGCACAGGATAATAGCCAAAGGGTCGAGGCCCAACGGAAATATTGCCACCCTAAAAAAGGAAGAAAGAAACGCCTTGAGAGAGGGTATCTAGGGCGCGCAAAGATGTCGGGGGGGTTGAGAGTGCAGCCACAGACAAGGTAGAAGGGGAAATTATTGGCGGAGAGATTTGACCCTTGACCGTTTGTTCCGAATTTCCTGAAGTAAATCAGCACCGTCTCGTCGGTGCGCATAGGCCGTTCAAAGCAACCAGTCAAATGTGGATTCCCTGTACGACCAATAAATCTCACGTGGTCTGGGCCTGCAGCTGGAAAACAATCCAAACAATGGGCACAAGGGAGTCATTATCTCATGATGCTTCCTGGAAACTCTAATCCGCCTGCACGTGGTGGCACTAACGCGCTTAGTTTCTTCTCCCAAAAATATCTTGAAGACCACCTAAAGCGAAGGGGCGACCCGTGCCAGGGTCGCGATGGTGAATAATTTCACCACACGGGTGATCCCCCTTGTTATGCTTGCCATATCGAAGCATCGAGGCGAACACACCTAAGGTGTGAGGCCAACTCTCAATACTCTTCTTACCTGTCAAATCAATCGAAATGCCAAGGATGAGAATGGAATCGGAACAAAGACCTCAACTTATTAATACGTTCCTGTCAATTCAGAACATTACGTAAGATGGAAAAAAAATTCTCGCCCAACGGGGAACGATCCCCCGAGCCCGTCATGAGCACTCCAAAGTGAGCTGCTCGGTATTCTAGGCAATCCAGTGTTTTTAAAACGAAAGCCGATCAATATATAAAGAATTTTTGGGAAAATCTCTAGCGCCCTAGGCTGGGCGATCCCACGTACTTTACAGGCAATTTATCCAAACCAGCCTAAACCTCCCATCCACACGTTCGGGTCTGCGCCTGGTGAGCCTAGGGACGGATGCATTGATGGAGCGGAGTTTGAAAATGCGGGACGCCTAGTCACCCAAACAACTGAATGGGCTCCCCAGAAACAGTGTCAAAGTAGCTGAAGGCGCCTCATACCAAACCGTGCAGCGACTTTCCGGATTCCAGCTCAGGCAGGGCCAGCTTTGGAAGTCCCCGTCTCCGGATGAAAAATTCATCACCGAACGATTCCCATTAAAATAGCTAGTCTCGGCGTCTTCCGGGCCTATGTGGTATCAACCCAGATCCTCTATCGTATCTAGCCGTTAGCAATTTCATTAAGTCTCCTGGGAAATATAATGGCTGCTGGGAACAAAGTAGATGATAGGTGGTAGCTAGATTGTTATAGTCTAGCATAGAAAGCACTGGATGACTGGACCCAAAATGAATGGTGAGGTATACTGTTGTTAAAGACCTGGGCTCGAGCCGGCTTGAGTCCGAGTCCATTCTGAGCCAAGTTGGGCCAAGTTGTTTGCTTATTAAGCAAAAGACTCCACTCAACTTTGGATGACTTGGCTTGGGCTTGAAGTCAGCTTGAGCCAAGGCTTGGTATATAATCTATAACAGAAAGGATATGCAAGAGATAGTGTATTTGGTATGGTCAGGAGTTAGGATACTTTGGGTAGAACTACTATAGTACATGGAAGGATTGAGGACCTCTACAGTCCACAACTAATCAATACAATCACAAACCCCAATTTTTTTTCTCTCCTCATAGCATGCCAGATCCTGGGAAGTGAGTACCAAGCAATCTGTCTTACTCTGGCACCCCCAAATGGAAGAAGACACTGGAAATTGATCCTCAGCTCCTCCCACAGACACCACCATGGACAGCAATTGCACCTGCCAGATCTGGGGACAGCCCTGCCTCTATTGCACCACTGGCTATCCACAGGTGCACTGAACAGCAACTAGGTGGGGTGGTCTCTTCCACACAACATACAACCTAATCCCCCTATGTCAACACATTCAGGGTGGAGGGACCTCTTCACCTCAGATGTTTCAAAACTCTCCAACAGTTTGTGCCCTGATGAAGGGGCCAAAGCAGCATACCACAAAGACTGCAGATACAGATTTTTTCTTTTTGGGATATGAATTAGTACCTGGCCACTGAGGAGCATGGTGCAAGGTTGGCAAGTATGCCCAATTTTTTAATCTGTTCATATGAGAGTTGTTAATGGTTGTTTGTGGTACAAGGAAGTGATTATGTAATTGGGCCAAGCATGAGGGGTAGCCCCATAATGTAATTGTATAATTGACAAGTGAGTTTGTGGTGCAAGGATTACATAATGTTGCAGAAGACAAGTACACAAGAGAGAGTGGAGTGGAGTGACTGATTCCCAAGGAGACTTAACACAAGAGAATGAATGGAGTGAGAAGAGAGTCAATTGATAGACATATATTCTTGATCTTTCTAAGGAGCAAGAGTACAAGTGTATCTACTTATATAGAAGATCAAGGAGGGATTACTAAAGGATGTTAATAAGGAAAGTATGTGGTGCCTATGTGGTGCATATGTGGTGAGGTCTGATGAGGTTATGTAAGAGGTTACAAGTATGACTCATAACAAGAGTTCAGAGAATATTTACTTGTTGGACAGGTCTCTCCATGATGAGTCCAATGGCACAATGCCTGATGATGGTCACACCTGGGAGTATGAAAATTCAAGCATGTCCACACTCTGTAATCACATAGAAAAGTATCATCCTGATGAATATGTTGAGGCCTGTAATACACATGGCTGGACTATTGGCATTATGTCTCTTTATGGGAATACATCCAAGTCAAACCACCATTGATGAAAGAAGTATTTACTTCTGAAGGATTTCTGAACCATCTTGTTCACTGGATCACTGTGGATGACCAAGTATGCACTTATAAGCCTATGAAAGTGACACACCTGTTCTGATGCCACTCCTCTTCAAAGTCTATGCATGTTATTGAGTGCCCAGAGTTGTGAGAACTTCCCCTTTACTTGAATAGTAGCTTGGCTGGAAAAGATATACTGTGTCATATGACAATCCAAAATACCTTTATCAAATTATGGTGTGAAGAATTTGACAAACTGAAGAAGGAGATGGCAGTAAGATTCACATGCAGTTATCCACAAACTCATTGACAGTAACTGGTGGATTCAGGCCTCACTTGGAAGAATATCATTCATGGCTGAGATACCTGTTCTTAGCAATAACAGTGCACTGGATACAATGCTGAGATGACAATTCTCTCATGCTTTGTGCAGGTCTCACAGCCTTCAATTACCTTGCAGGGAGTCACAATGGGAAATCCATATGTGCTGCTGTGAAGCAAATGCTTGAGCAAGCAAATATCATAAACAAAGTACATGAGAAATCAAACCTTTCTGGCCCTTTGTAGCTATATCCTTAGTAGATTGGATGGTGGACACTTAATAATGCCACAAACAATGACACATTTATGGCTGAGCTTGAAAGAGTTCCAAAAGCAGAAGGTATCTCATTTTTATCAATGCAAAATAGGGCTCAGTGAGTGGGATCTTTTGCATTATGTGGTTTACACCCTAATACAGTAGGTGCCAGCTGATTTGCCCATGTAATTAACATTGCTGTTCAGCATGTGCTCTTGGTCTTAAATATTGCACCTCATGGCAATGTTATGGCTTGAGTCCATACACTCATCAATGCCATCTGGTCATCTGGTGATCAATGTGTTGCATTTATGGATACAAAGGGAATGCTGTGGGAAATTTTAATCCCAAAGTCCCTGAAGTAGAATTACTTCAGGAAGTAGAGACATTGTGGGATTCTGCTCATGGAATGTTGCAGACCATTCTACCCACATGAAAAGTAAGTCCTTACAAACAAGATCCACTCTTGTCTGTGCTAATTTCTTCAAAGGCTATCCAGGTAATGTCCATGAAGCACAAACACTGCAAACTCCAAAGCAAGAACTTGACCAAGACTCAATGGGTTGTTGCACAGAAAGTGGATGACATCTTGGACACAAGTTTAGGCCACCCATACCTCTCCAAGGTGTGAATTGAATACAATCTCAATAGTACCCACACTCAGTCCAACACTTAATGGCAGGTGAGATGACCCCAATCCTCAGTGGAACTCTGCCTGCTTTCCAGTCCCTTCAATATTGGTGGCAGGAATACATGATTTCAAATCCAGACATGTCACCCTATGTACTGAAAGGAATGGTGTGGCTAAACAAATACCATGAGAAGGCAGGAAAGAGTTGCACTTATGTGATTTTGATGAGTGAGTACCATTGCTTCTTCTGCTGCAACCACAAACCAATGATGGAATTATCACACAGTCCTTAATACAAGTATTAAAATGTATTTTATCCAGAAGCAGTGGAATGGATTAAGGATGAGGTCTGCTGTCTGCACTCTTTTTGCCTGTCCCACTTGGGATTCTGTTGCTGACTTTTGGGTTAATTCAGCTTGCAGAGTATTGGATCATAGTGAATACCAGGCCCTCAGTTGTGGGCACAGCCTCTGAACTCTCCCAGTCCATATGTATCAAGCTTGGTCTCATTGACACAGATGGTGACTTCAATACTGGAGAACTGAGTATTGATCAAGAATATGAGGCCTATATGGTTCACTTGCAGCACACCCCCACTCTCCCAGAAACCTATACTTACCTTTTGGCAGGTTTGTATGAGTTGAGTTTTATTTGGCCATATGTTGACTTAATATTTCCATAGGAGCATGAGTACACACTCCTGACATGGTTCTGAATGGCTATGGATTACCTTCCGGTCCAGGCTTCTTTGGTTCCATGTGAATGGGTGTTCTCCTCAAGTTCCAAAACAATGATGAAAGATGCAGTCACCTCAAACCTGATGTAATGGAGGGGCTCCAGATGCTCAAATTTATGCTGAGGAAAGAGTGACTAAACTTTATGAAAGGTTGGAAGACTCTGGTAGCCAACATGATGGTTGATCTGGACAATGGGGGTGACATGCTTCAAGATATATTGAAACTGCACCTATGGAGATTGATGAGGTGTTGGGATGTCTTATGGATCACAAGGATTTAATCATTTATGAGTAGATAAATTATGATTATGTATGTAGGTATATACAAATCCCTGAGTTGTGGCTTGAGTTGATTCTGAGTCTAAGCACACCAGGCCAACCACTTTCTGAACCACCTTAGGTAGGGTGTGTGCAGATGGTACACAGTACCTAAGGTGGTCAAAATAGAGATGTCATGTCATACATTATTAATGATGCATCACTACTTTTTGGTACCATTGATTTCTAGCCACATACAGCAGGAAGCCAGGGAACAGTGCCACCTGAGATTTCTTGACATTTCTGCCTATCCAAACCACTAGGAGGCATGCCTAAATTATGATTTTTCAGGCTCCTGTGATCAACAAAGTTTGGTCATGATGCATCACGGCCCAAAAATGATGTGTCATGACCAAAAATGATGCATCATAACCAAAATTAATCCTGAATGGCATGCCACTACCAAAATCTCAGATGCTCATTACAGTGTTACAGTCACCTAATGCACCCTCAAAAAGGTACCTCTTAGGTGGGTTCTGGTTGCATTGGTATATGACCTAAGAGGTGGTTTTTATATAGGGATGTCTAGGTGGCATCTAAAGGTGTTCAGAAGATGAAAAAAATTTAAGTCCCTATAATAGGCATGCCTATCTGTGCCCACCACAGGTGCTGCTCCCAAGCTTTTTAACTATTTGATAGGCATTCTGGGGTTGATTTAGGCATGCCTAAATCAGTTGTGTCTAATGATGTCTAGAGCTTAATTATTGACGTTGAATTGAAGAGGCCTATCCAGGGATGATTTAGACATGCCTAAATCAGTGATGTCTAGTGATGTGTAGAGTCATGTGCTGCTCCAGGGGTTTTACAATGGCTTGATGGACACCCTGCAGTTGATTTAGGCATGCCTAAATCAGCTGTGTCTAGTCATGTCTAGAGCTTGCTATATCTCATTAGAGTTTCCTGGTGTGTCCATGAGGGCTTAGTATGCAGTGTGTCTCAGGCTGGTCAGTCACTTTTCTGCATCATATTAGATATCATGAGCATTGAATTTATCATATCTAACTAGGTCTTTACATGTGGGGGCCCCCAGGGGCCCTGCAATACAATCAAGGGGCCCCCCCAAGCAGCCCAGGTGTCAGGATCAAATTGACATTTGCTTCCACCTAAGGACTTACCCGTCAGAGTATCATTCTTCATCGACTCTATCATATGGCCCCTACTTCCTCAAATGCTCTTGTCTCTCCTCTCCTCCATTCACTATGGGGTTATTGTCATCCTTGCCATTATTGGCATCTCTCTTATTATTATTGCCCTCGTTCTATTGGGCCTTGGTCAGTGGCTATGGGCAGGATAGTCAACCAGTGGCAGCATTGGCGCCCTTGTCAGCACCTGTCATTCCCTCGTTCCCACATGAGTCCATGGAGTTGCAATCCAGACTCCCCTCCCCTCCTCTACCCCCAGTCCCTGAATCCACATCACCTGTCCCAATCCATACTCCATCCACATCATTATGGTCCTTTGACACTTTGGACACCTTTGGAGTACCCAGGCATACACTGCCTTGGAAGTACATACGCTAAGGGGGATACATATGGAAGTTGGGGCATAGCCATGTGGAGGTGCGCACAGGATTTGTAACACGGCTGTGTCAGCTTAGTGAGGCTTAGTGATGGTGGCTGTGGAGGCTGACTGATGGGTTGTGGAGCCGGCATTCTAGGAGGATCTGGAAGGTTATGGAAGACGGCGGAAGGCTCTGGAAGGCTGGAGGCTGTGTGCAGGAAATAGTATTTATAGCCCTTTGCAGTTGGGGGATCACCAGTTTTGATCTCTCAGGATTCCCACTGCGATAGGTGTGAGACTTGTGTGTCCCTTGTTGTGTGGTGTATACTCAGGATTCCCACTGCGATAGCATGTGGTTAATTAATCTCTTTCCTCTTTCTGTTTGTGGCTTCGATGGCAGTGTTGCCCTGACACCAGGGGCCCCTGCCAGATTATGCATTATTAATTTATTGTTATTATTATTATATTAGTATATACATCCATAGGCTCACCCAGTGGGGCTCACCCTGTGCCCAAGAAGAGTAGCCAGAGGCTGCTCTTCTTGTGCAAGTGGAGCTAAAGAAAAAGTACTTACCTGGAATTCACCCCAGTCTGAGCCTGGGGTCCATTTGGGTGATCCCTCAAGGGGGTGTCACTCACAGTTCTCATTCATGTGGGCCTTCATGGCTTCATTCCCAGTTTTTGTTTGTGTGGTTGTGTGTGGTTTTGTTCCTGGTTTTCGTTTGGGGCATGTTGTTCAGCAGGTCTGTGGCTGGGGGTTCATGTGGGTTCTGGTCCAATATCTAGAGAAGTAGTTAATGAGTTAGTTAAACATGAATGCAGCACAAAAAGAGCAGCTCATGCTGCTCTTTTTGCACCACAAGAATAAGGAATAAAAATAAAAAATAAAACATACCTTGTAGTACCCCACACCCACTGCAGGGGTGTGGGTACTTGGGCCATGGACTCCAGGTCATCCATTATAGAAGAAGGGTTGGGAGCTCTGATGACTGTTAAATCAAAATCTGGTTCAGCCAGTGTGTAGATGGGAGACTGTTTCTGTTTATTCAAATGGGTTGGTTTGCTTCAATGGTTGATCACTCTCTGCAAGATGTGTATGCATTTATTGGAGAATGGAATGTGATATGGACTAGCTATAGTCAATGATATATTGTAGATGCTTATAGGAAGGCTTATATGTGAGGGATGCTTGTAGAAAGGCTTATATGTGTTTGTGTTGTGTTTGTTTGTTTACTGATATTTGTGTGTCCTTGTTTATGTCCTCCTGGTCAAAATGTGGATATCTATGGGTTATAGAATGGTCAGTGCTTGGTTAGTTTTGTTAGTATGCTTCAATCTTCTTTCCTGACTTGTATTTCATTATGCTTACTTATTCCTTGGATGTCCAGCAACTCTAACCTTAGGTTCTGCAACTATCCTTGGCTTCAGTATTTCACATAGATGGCTTCCAGTAGCTTGGTCTCAACAACCTTGAAGATGACTTAGCTCCAGATGGCTTTAGATAGACTGTTCTTTAGATTATAAGCAGAATGGTTGACAGTAGTAGACAGTGGTTGATTTCCAGAGTGAGGAGATGATGGGGGGTACAAGAAAATCTGCTAGCTTATATACCTTTCTGAAGGTGGCTGTGCATGGAGCAAGAACAAAAGAGTAATAAAGCTATGAGATCATAGTGGAGTAGAACAAAAGAGAAATAAAGAAATGATGTCATAGTGATGTCATTCATAAAGAGAACAAAAGGATTCATAAAGGGAATGATGTCACTAATTTGCTGGGCTTGTGGAGTAGTTGGAGCATGATGTCACTGGTCTTGTGATGTATCTTGGAGCTTATGGGAAGTGAAATTAAGGGACATCTCCAGGTTTTGGAGATTAATCTGAGCCTAGTCTGGTGGTTAAGGTGTTTTTGTTACTGGTTAATAAATGGAACAAGTGCATGGTATAGGATTCAATGCAGAGACATCAGTTTGTATCTGTAATAGGTGTGCTTGGTACCATTTGATGCGGATTTTTAATAGCTTTCTGGGTGTGGCAGTTCCAAGCAGATCGGATGCAAACTGACAGAGAAATTCATTTTTTACTGATGGGTGTTGATTCTGATAGTAATATCATTCTGCAGAGTGCATTTTTGATCTTTTCTTCACGTGCTTGATACCATTTGATGTGGAATTTTAACATCTTTCTAGGCACGGCAGTTCCAAGCAGATTGGATGTGAACTGATGGAGAAATTCGTTTTTTTACTGGAAATCCCGGATTTTGGCAGTAATATTGGTCTGGAGAGTGCAGTTTTGGTCTGTTTGACTTGTGTTTAATACAATTAGAAAGGTGTAAATCTTGGCTTTCCAAGCGTCATATGGGTGTACCTCTCCGATCAAAACTGACAGAGTTACAGAACAAATTTGGTTTCTTTGCATAGCTGTAATTAATTTCATAATTGGTCATGTGATCATCCAATGGCTGGAAGTGGTGTAATTTCACATTTTCTGATACTGGATGTTTTTATCTTCCACACCGTATGACCATTCATATGGGTCTTCTCTGTGCCCTGTTGTTCCAGGCTGGTCAGTCACATGGGGGACCTAATTTAGGTACCACTTTCGGGGCAGAAAATGGTACCTAATAGGTCCCTCAAACCTTATGGCTGAAATCAGGCCATTCCAATTCAGTTCTTTGGCCATCTATTGGCCAATCCATGGCTGTGCTGGATTATATACTTATTTATTATTATGTATTTATTATTATTATTATTACTACTATTATTATATACATATTATCCCCCCCCCCCTGCCACCACAGGGGGGATGGTTCATGTGGGTCACTCACCACACCTGCTGTAGCGGGCGGGATCCATACACCCCAGTCAGGGGCCAGTTCTGCTTGGGCACTCCCTCAAGGGGGTTGCTTTTCATTTGTGGGGGCTCATTCGGGGTTTTCGTTTCCAGCGTGTCATTTGGCAGGTTTGTAGGGGGGTTGTGCAGGTTCTGGTCGAGGATCTAGAGAAATAAGGAATAAAATATTAGTACAACATTACTGCAGTGCAAAAAGAGCAGTTTATGCTGCTCTTTTTGCGCCACAAGACCAAGAAATAAAACACTTAAAACATACCTTGTACCCCACACCCGCAGGTGTAGGGTACTGGGGCTGTGCATGCTGGCTCGTACATACGCCAGCTCGTACATATGCCAGCTCATACGCATGGCAGTTTGCATGGGTCCCCTGTCATTTGGGTGTCGATATGCGGGATTACAGGGGGTTCTTTGTTGGTATTCATTCGCGAGGGAAGTTGAAACCTACAAAATACTATGTTTAAATTAGTTAAGAAATAAGCACCATGCAAAAAGAGCAGCTTTCACTGCTCTTTTTGCATGGCTGAAGCTACTGGAGGGGGGGGGGAAGGGACTCACCTGATATAGAACCACACACCTGCTGTGGTGGGTGTGTGATTCCTGGGGTGTTATTTGACGCGGTTGTGCCCTCGTTTGGCATGTTGCCGTGTTGCGCTGTCGTGTGTTGTGTTGCGGTGGCACGCTGCTGTGTGTTGCATTGCGGTGGCGCGCTGCTGTGTGTCGTGTTGCTGTGTCACATTGCTGTATGTGGCACTGCCATGTTGCGTTTCTGTGTGTCACATTGCCATTTGGGCTCTTGTCATGCGTTGGATGAGGCCTCATCTAAAATAAATAAACACATGTTAGTAAAATATTCCAAAGCAGCACAAAAAGAGCAGCTTTCACTGCTCTTTTTGTGCGGCTGTAGCTACTGGGGGGGTACTCACCTTACATAGTGCCGCACACCCACTGTGGTGGGTGTGTGGCTCATTTGGCACGGTTGCGTCCTTGTTTGGTGGGGTGCCATATATCATGTTGCCATGTGTCACATCCTCATTTGGCATGTTGCCGTGCATCATGCCCTCGTTTGATGTGTTGCTGTGTGTTGCGTTGCTGTTTGGCGCATTTCTGTGTGTCGCATTGCGGTTTGGGCCCTTGTCATTTCATGGGTTTTCATGGGCCTTGGAGCAGGCCTCAATCTAGTATAATAAACGACACATTAGTAAAAAAATTCAAAGCAGTGCAAAAAGAGCAGCTTTCGCTGCTCTTTTTGCGCTGTTGTATCTATTAATAAAAACACTCACCTTGTGACCACACACCCGCAGCGGTGGGCATGTGGTTGTGTGGTTGCCTTTCCAGGCGGTTGCCTGTTGTGGTAACGGAGATGCGGATGAAGATGCAAACTCAATGCCGGCAATTGCTGGTACTCAAAAAGCACCCAAGTGCTGGTGCTACAAACATAATACATATTAGTAGCAAGTATCTAGACATGGAATATATGCTATATAATAAATATATGTCCAAAAATGCAAAGAAGAAGATGATAATAAGTCAGAGCTCACTAAGACATGATATGCCTAATTGCAAAGTGGATTGGGCCACTTCTATAGGTCAGAATTAGCTCAAATTTAAATATATTAATGGTATATATGCACCCTACATGGGTGACTGATTATATTGGATGATCCGTCCATTTTTCGATTTTTCGCACCCTCAATTCCCTAATTAGGGAATTGAGGGTGCGAAAAATCGAAAAATGGATGGATTGTCCAATATAATCAGTCACCCATGTAGGGTGCATATATACCATTAATATATTTAAATTTGAGCTAATTCTGACCTATAGAAGTGGCCCAATCCACTTTGCAATTAGGCATATCATGTCTTAGTGAGCTCTGACTTATTATCATCTTCTTCTTTGCATTTTTGGACATATATTTATTATATAGCATGTATTCCATGTCTAGATACTTGCTACTAATATGTATTATGTTTGTAGCACCAGCACTTGGGTGCTTTTTGAGTACTGGCAATTGCTGGTGTTGAATTGTGCAACTACTCACACCAGCAATGGCCCAGAAAGGCGAACACATGACCACACATCTGCTGCTGTGGGTGTGTGGTCATAAGGTGAGTTTTGTCTCAGTAGGTACAAAAAGAGTAGCGCAAGCTACTCTTTTTGTGCCACTTCAAATTTTTTTACTGACATAGCTTTTATTATTTTAGATTATGGTGGCCCAAGATGAAAACCCGCCACACAATGAGGGCCCAAACGGCAAGAGCCAAACCAAACCAAACAACGGGCCACCCAATGGGTAGCCCCAGGAACCACACACCTGCTGCGGTGGGTGTGTGGTACTCTTTAAGGTGAGTTCCCCCTGCCAATATATACTGTGGCGCAAAAAGAGCAGTGAAAGCTGCTCTTTTTGCATTGCATTGGATTTTTTTACTAATACCTTTTATTATTCTAGGTCTTTGTCTGGTCCCGGTTGCCAAACGATGAGACCCCACCAGCCAGGGCCCCCACGGCAACATGCCAAACGAAGGTGTGAGAAGTGGTGATGTGAACCACACACCCACTGCATGGGTGTGTGGTTCTATACAAGGTAAGTATGCTTATACACCCCCAACAGCACAAAAAGAGCAGCAAGTGCTGCTCTTTTTGCACTGGTTTTAATTTTTAACTAACAATCTATTATTCTAAACTATCACCAGACATGAAAGCCTGCGGAGCAAGCCCCCCCCCCCCCCAAACGATACCCTGTCCGCACAGCGAGGCCTGCATGCAGATGACAACATGCCAAGCAGATGATGACAAGCCAAACAAAGACACGAAGCACACCCGCTACCATGGGTGTGGTTCTATATGAGGTAAGCACTGTGGTGCACCCCCAACAGCACAAAAAGGGCTGCGCTCGCTGCCCTTTTTGCACTGATTTTAATTTTTTAATTTTTTACTAACATCACTTAGTACCCGGGATTTACAGAGATGCTGGGTGGCTGCCCTGGGCCGCAGCCGCAGAACCAGATGGAATATTATATTATAATATATGGTCCTCCATATAAATACGATATAAATATATATTATTATATTAGGTAATATCCACTTGATATTCAGATTCATCATCTTCTCGCAGGTCCGCTGTACAAGGGCACTTGTTCGGTGCCGGCAATTGCCGGCTTTGAGTTGCATCATCCTCAAACGCAACTCCCCACAGCGAACCGAGGAAAAGGGACCACACACCCGCTGCGGCGGGTGTGCGGTCAAATAAAGGTAAGTCTTCCCCCCCTGTAGATACAGCCACGCAAAAAGAGCAGCAAAACTGCTCTTTTTGCACTATTTACTAACGTTATTTTTCTCAAATTCCAGGTGTTCCGACACTGAACTGAATGCCATGTGAACCCCCATACAAAAAACCAGGCACGAGCCCTTATGGACCCCACTGTCCAAAAAGGTATGTTTTTTTTTAAATCTAATTTTCTATGCATATAAGTGACGCAAAAAGGGCAGCCCAAGCTGCCCTTTTTGCGTCACTTCTAACAAATATTTCTTCTATTCTAGATCACGTGACTGACATCACCTGAGCCCGAACGCACCACCACCCAAACCCCTGCACCTGCCTCTCAACACTGAACCAAACCCCATACAACCCCCATATGACAAACCGGGCACGAGCCCGTATGGACCCCGCCGTCCACATGAATGACAAAACGTGGTACCACACACCCACTGGAGTGGGTGTGTGGTACTAAAAGGTATGTTTTTTAAATCTAATTTTCTATGCGTAGGTGACGCAAAAAGGGCTGCCCAAGCTGCCCTTTTTGTGTCACTTCTAACATATATTTCTTCTATTCTAGATCGCGCAACTGACATCACCCAAGCCCGAACACACCACCATCTGAACCCCCTGCACCTGCGTCTCGACACCGAACCAAACCCCATACAACCCCCATACGACAAACCGGGCACGAGCCCGTATGGACCCTGCCATCCACATGAATGACAAAACGTGGTACCACACACCCGCTGGAGTGGGAGCAGGTGTGTGGTACTAAAAGGTATGTTTTTTTTAATCTAATTTTCTATGCGTAGGTGACACAAAAAGGGCAGCCCAAGCTGCCCTTTTTGTGTCACTTCTAACATATATTTCTTCTATTCTAGATCGTGCGACTGACATCACCCAAGCCCAAACACACCACCATCTGAACCCCCTGCACCTGTGTCTCGACACCAAACCAAACCCCATACAACCCCTGTATGACAAACCGGGCACAAGCCCGTATGGACCCCACCATCCACATGAATGACAAAACGTGGTACCACACACCCGCTGGAGCGGGTGTGTGGTACTAAAAGGTATGTTTTTTTAATCTAATTTTCTATGTGTAGGTGATGCAAAAAGGGCAGCCCAAGCTGCCCTTTTTGCGTCACTTCTAACATACATTTCTTCTATTCTAGATCGCGCAACTGACATCGCCCAAGCCCGAACGCACCACCATCTGAACCCCTGCACCCACATCTCGACACTGAACCAAACCCCATACAACCCCCATACGACAAACTGGGCACAAGCCCGTATGGACCCTGCCATCCACATGAACGACAAAATGTGGTACCACACACCCGCTGGAGCGGGTGTGTGGTACTAAAAGGTATGTTGTTTTAATCTAATTTTCTATGCATAGGTGACGCAAAATGGGCAGCCCAAGCTGCCCTTTTTGTGTCACTTCTAACATATATTTCTTCTATTCTAGATCGTGCGACTGACATCACCCAAGCCCGAATGCACCACCACCCGAACCCCCTGCACCCGCGTCTCGACACTGAACCAAACCCCATACAACCCCCGTATGACAAACTGGGCATGAGCCCATATGGACCCTGCTGTCCACATGAATGACAAAAACACAGTACCACACCCCGCTGGAGTGGGTGTGTGGTACTAAAAGGTATGTTTTTATTATTATCTAATTTTCTATGCATAAGTGGCGCAAAAAGGGCAGCACAAGCTGCCCTTTTGCATCACTTCTAATATATATTTGTCCTGTTCTAGATTGCGCGACACACATCACCCAAGCCTGAATGCACCACGACCCGAACCCCGCACCCGCGTATTGACACTGAACCAAACCCCATACAACCCCTGTATGACAAACTGGGCATGAGCCCGTATGGACCCCGCTGTCCACATGAACAACAAAACACAGTGCCACACCTTCTCCAGCAGGTGTGTGGTACTAAAAGGTATGTTTTTTTTATATCTAATCTTCTATGCACAAGTGACGCAAAAAGGGCAGCCAAGCAGCCCTTTTTGCATCACTTCTAACATATATTTCTTCTATTCTAGATCATGCAACCAACATCACCTGAGCCCAAATGCACCATCACCCGAACCCCCCAGCAATGAGAACCCCTGCACCTGCAGGTCAACTGATGTAAATAATATTATAGCTGGGGCCCCAGGGGCCCCAGGGTCTGATTTCTAGTTAGAGTATGTAATAAATACTGCCCTTGGAAGCATCTAATTAGATACAGATAATTGGCTGACTATGCTGGTGAGCTCACGGTGATCAAAGGTCATGTGATCCCTTATTGGCGGACAAGGGTATGACTGGCGGAACCAAATAGTGTAGCTGCGCAGTATGGGCTGCTCAAAAAAGGTCGGCAAAGCACAAGCAAGGACCACATCTGACCAGGTTCCTGTCTCCACTGGTGCCCCATCTAGCTTGGTCTCCACTCATCTCAAGGCTCCAAAAACAAGGCAGACATACAATGCCCAACTTAATAGGGGGTGAAAGTGGCTAATTCAACAGGTTGAAGCTCAATGCCTCTGCTAGGGCAGCCCCTTCTCATGAACCACCTGTGGTCCTTGATGATGAATGGATCCAGAATCCATTTTCTCCACCCCAAAGCCCATACTGCTCTGACACCCCTGAAGCATGCACACCTGCCCTGCTGGCTCAGTACATCACACACCAATGTGTAACTGAACATCTTTCTGAGTCTACTGCTTCTGCAATTCATGCAGCATTCAAACTAGCATTTATGGAAATGTGAGTGAACACAAAACCCTTTTTGTGAGAATCTGATCACTAAATTCATTGGATGCTGATGGATCCATTGGACTGCAAGTCCCTGGAGGGAAATACACTGGCCCATGGAGAATCCCCCCAATCTTCAGCACCTGAAAGGTCTGAATGCCTCTTTTTGTTAACCCAATGGGTGATGAAAATCCCCTTCTAGTTAGAAAATGGTTGGATGAAAGTCAATTCCCGGAATTGGACGGTAAAGGAAGCCCAACGGCCAGCAATTCTGTTGCAATTGGAAACTTGCACGGATTTCTTAGGACTATAAATTGGGAAAATCCAGCAATGGAAAGCAATTGCCAGGGAAATGTTTTGGGATCATGCCCCTTCCTTGAAGGAGGTTCTTCTTGATTTTTGGAGGAAAGAAAAGAGCCCTGGGGTCCCCTCAAACAATCTATTTGGCCGGGGCCCTTTTCATCCTTGCATGGAACCCTTTGGACAAAACGTTTCTTAATTTTGATTTTTGATATCTTGAAATACTGAAGTTAAACATTCCCTTTGTCTTAAACCAGGAAATTTTGGGAAACCACAAACCTCCACTTTTTTCTGGATTGGAAATTTTGATACCATCAAGAAACCATGGTTCCACATGTACAAAAATTCACTTCAGTAACCGCAAAAGCTGGCAGAAAGAGAGCCCAGAAGGGGACCAAACCTGGAGGAGCTTGTGAGTACTGTTGGCTAACATGGGGAAAAATTTCTAAGATAACTCAAAAACTTGGTTGAATTAATTCCAGTTTTTTTGCATTATAGGAACAATACCATATAATTTACCCAAAAATTGGATGACCCTGGCAATTGATCTTTTAAACATCAATGTTTTCCAATCCTGGTCCATTTTTTGCAACTTACTTATTTTCTCTGGCAATGATCTCCCATCATCAAAAATTTTTATTCTTTCCTAGTGGAAAACAACGCGACCATAAAAAAATCAAGTAATGGATCCAAGAGAGTTCCAGTAACAGTCAAATGAAGAATGAATCCAAAACTTTGCTAATGCAGGTCTTATCCAAATGGGCAAACAACTCAGAATAATACACAATTTCACTACACATTTTTCAGGCGGGGTTGGTTGCCACAAACATGCCTTTTTATTGTTGCTTCCCAGTTTGGTGAAGCGCTTTGACCTTGCCTCTTTTGTGTTTGCTGGGTGGGGTTGGAATGGGCCTGGTGGAGAAGGTGGGGGGTTTTCCAAGTTTCCTGGAACACAAAAAAGTTGTTTCCTTGTGGTTGCCCTTGATTCCACCATATCAATCCCACTTACAAACACAACTGAAAATGCATTACCCTACTGGAAATGAATTGCAAACCATAGGAAAGGAAACTACATGGGAAACAACCTTGCTTCCCCATCCACCGTGGGCCAATTGTGGAAGTCAACTTTGTGGGAGGCTTGCCTCCACTCAAGCTAAATTCTTCACTGCAGAAAAAGTCGTGCCCGCTTTGAAATCTTTGTAAAAATCTGCACGCTTTGGTGCCTGGTCCAGACCCCAACTTTCCAATGACATTCACTGGAACAACAACCTGACCCCAGAAACCCACCAAGTTATGAAACAAAAAACAATTTCAATATGCCCAACCTTTCCTTGGTTCTCAATATGTTTTTCCTGCCAGAAAACTTGTTCCCTCAAGAGTGATAAGGAAGAAATTAATTGAATCCTTCAATCAAAAATTTCGCACAATTCCTTCATCAATGTTCATCAAGGGTTAAATGTGGTTCTTGTAATTCATAAAATATTGTGCCTGGGGGGAAAGAAACTAATGGTATCTTTCCCTCTTTGAAAGAAAGGCTTGGAATCAAACCCCTGGTAATTGGTTTTTCTCCAGTTTATGCTTGTGTCTTGTCCCCCCAATGTAGGGTTGGGTTTCCTTTAGATTCCCCAAGCCAACTGAAAACAAGAAAGTTTGGTTCCCCAATGGTCACCCAAAACCCACACCAAGGGCACCCAAAAGACCATTACCTTTCCTGTTTGGTACTGTCCTTGGAATCAAAGATACCCTTGGACCAGTGGTTGGAAGTTGGATGTGGCCCAGCCACCTCGTCTTTAACAATATGAAGGAATGGGATCCCATGGGTCAAAGGGGAATATAAGGCATTGGCCATGGGTTATGAAAAAGTATTCCACGCAAGTAAGTAGTCAAAGAAGCATGAAAGAGGTTTTTGTGAAATTTTTCTGTGGCAAATGTATTTGTGGCACCCTCACAACTTAATTTTTTCCCTGGCTTTAAGGGCCCTTTTGGTGCTTGAGGAAGTGTTTGGGCTTTCAAGTGGTATGCCTGTTGATGCCATTCTACTTGGAACAAACCATAAAAGTCCTGAAAGGCCCATAAATCTGGCAATTTCCAGTTTTTTCAAAAACACAGAGAGAGCAAAACAAGAAAATAAATGTTTAGATAACTTGAAATGTTTTTGCATTTTGTCCTTCAACCATCAAACCCAAATGTATATTCAAGTTAGAAATATTATAGCCCTTGCCATTATATATCCTCAACCTGTCCACTTTTTCCAACATCATATTAAGGTTATAGTGAGCCATTTTGTTTATTACTAGGTTCCTTAACCATGTGGAGGCCCCAAGGCCCTGCAAGTACAATTCAAAGGGACCCCCAAGCAGCCCAGGGCCCCTGGCAAATTTAAATTTGTTTATTATTATTTATTATAATTAAATGAATTTTTTATAAATGCCATTGGAATAGGCCTTCACCCATAACCACCAAAGGAAGAGCAGCCTGTGGCTGCTCTTCTTGTAATATAGTGTATTATGTTGTAAGTGGGAAGCAGAGGTTGAATCCAGCCACAGTCCACAAAATGGAAATGAGGATGAAGAGAGGGGATCATGGGTTCAATCTGTAGGTTGAGGTCTGAGGGAAAGAGAGGTCTTTTGGACATGTGGAATTGTCCTGTATAGAGAGAGCCTATCCAGACAATAAATGAAGGGGTTGTTAAATCAGGGAATCACACTTTAGGTCCTCCTCTTGAGAGCCTATCAAAAAGTGTGATTAGTGGGGGTTGAGTTGTGGAATTTACCCTGACACCAGCAGCAGTTCAACTAGCTTTTCAACTGGGGATGGGGAAAGACAATGGAAATTCGCATCTCCTGCACTTAATATACATCACAGAAAAATTGCTATAGTAACCGGTGGAAAAGTGGGGTTAAGGCAAATATGATGAAAAGGAATCAAGTCAAAAGCTTCAAAACTGAAGGAGATATTCAATTAACAAGTCAGAATAGGGGAATATGGCTTAACCAAGGTATTCCTCCTCTCCTACTGAACAGAATCCCTTAAAGGTGGACTGCGCCCTAGAACCCTCTTATACAAGCCAGAAATCCAATTGGCCCTTAGTAACAGAAAAGTGGAATAAAAGAAATGACATGGAGACTTAAAATTCAGGAGGCCGAGTTTAATCTGCTTGTTTTCCCTGTACATTCAGTGCGGGATTTCCAGTTTTCCCAAAGTGGTGGTAACCGAACAGATCAAAACTGGTGGAGATATTGCAAAATAACTGGAAGATAGTGTGGAGCATGAGGTAAAATGACCTGAGGATGCACTTCAACATCCAATAAATGCGTTGCTTGTACGGTCTTGATTAGGTATTGATCATAGATTCCCTGCGGAGCATATTTTCTTTGAGTCTATCCGATTCAAAAATGAGGGCACATATTGTGAAAATACTCCTTGAGAGTATTAGAATTGGCCCTATTTTACATGTGACTAATCCACGAGTTTGGGATCCAAAGATTAGGCAATCTTATATATAATTGGGACCTCATATATTGCCCTTGAGGCAATGGCACAGAACACTGGATTGAGCTTCAATGAAGAGGGCAAGTTGAATTGCCAAAGCCACAATTGGCTGGACTCGAGGTAAATACAAAATCAGGTGGTCTGTTGAGGACCTGGAGGTTGACAAATAATTGTCTCATATACAAGGTGGAGGAGGAGTGAGTGGGCCACAGTTTTGAAAGAGGGGAATCCATGCTATTTAATAATAAAAGGAATGATGAGAGATGGAAGAGGCAGAGTTGAATATATTGGATTCGTTTGAGGAGGTAGTTGGCAGTAATGTGAATTCTACCATGGTGGGGATTTATCCCTCCAACAACATAATTAGTTAGGACTCAAAAGTCATGTACATATGGCAGATTCCAGGGAATCAATAGAAAACCTTTGCCTGGATCTTTGTCACCTAGTGAGAAACCATGAACCTCTGTCTCTACTCTGCTTCTGTCTTGCTATCTGCTTGGCCTGTCTAGTAGCCATCAATACTAGGCCTTTCTCTAGCCCCCACTTTCAAGATAATTGGCTGGATATTGTAGGAGGACTTGTCATTTAACTGGAATTCCCCACACCCCCTCCTCTTCCCCTTGTACATGGGCACAATTCCCCCCTCCACCATAATTGTACATTCAACAGAAATCTACTGTCTATATCTTTCCAACAAGCCCT